>JBAJNP010003757.1:0-12249 GCA_036877545.1 Yasuhikotakia modesta | reverse complement strand
AAATTTTCAGTTTTTGTGAGATTAACCCCTTTTGTTCAATAAATAATGACAATATATCCTTTTTTTGTTTGTCTATTATTAGCAAGTCTGCTTCACAAATTGGGTTTTGGATGTACATTTGATTAGGTTATTCTATTTTTTTTTTTTTTTTACACAAAACCTAACCATGTCTGGAGGGTTCACAAACTTTCAAGCAGCACTGTATGTAGCAAGTTTGGTGATAGTAGGCAAAATTTACAGCATAAGTTGAGTCAAAAGGGGGTGCTCCAGAGACCCTGACCATGCCCTGATCCAAGAGATCCTATTTTCTAGTGACTACTTTAAACCATTAAGGTTATTTTACCTTTTGTCTTTAAGTTGTAGACTTTGTTTACAGTAATATAATTAGTTTACAATACATATGCTTTTTTGCTATTGATTTAAGTCCGCAGAATGAGCATGGCTCTTTTACACAACATACACGCAATGTACTCTGATGAAAAACAGCTAATGCGTGTTAAGCTGTTACTTTTGAGAAAACTGATTTGAACAAATACGTCTCCAAAAAACACCCTGAGATTCAATCAAAAATGTATTAAACATTTATGAGAGACTGTTAATCTGACATGCTGGTTAACAAGTACAACAATTAAACTGCATAAAGTGCAGACCTCTTAATATGCTTCACAAAGCTATTTACATGTCAAAATTTTAATTTAATAACGTGACAAAAGAAGACAAAACATGAACATTTTTAACGCTTTACCATCTACGGCATAGAGCCTAAAAAGTCTGCTTAGGCTGTTCCTTGTGTTAGGTTTCATTTTTACAACGGGGTAATCTATTGGCTTATTCGCTTGATTTTTGGCCTTTCTACAATAAAATGTGTTACATGCGCCGGTTAGGGTTTGGGTCTAATAAGCATGTTGTTGGCTAGGATGGGACATTTAGTTTATTTAGCTCTTCTTGGCCTAAGGCTGTAAAGCATTGTAGCCAGGGTTTGAAATTAATTTTTAATTCAATAGCCAATTTGGATACTAAATTTTGAAGTTACTGGCCATTCATTCCTGCCATTCTTCTACTTCTAAAAATTATTGAAAGAAAGAAAATAACTAGATTAACTATGTTGCATCTTTATTTTGTCAACATTTATTATACATTTTATTAATATTAATTGTAAAATACAAATCTCATTATTCAAACAAAATTCCTGCAATCTCCTCTCTCCCTCTTCCATTTTTTTCACCAAAAATGACTTGTAAGCAAATCATCACAGTAAAATAAACATCAAACAATGGAGTCTGCTTAGTAGATGTTGCAAAATGATTTGTTTTGTGCTTTTCTAATGTGTATGTCCGAGAGTCCTCACAGTACATTATCTGATTTGTCGAGTCATAGACAAGCCATTCACGCTCAGTTTGCCATTTCTTATTAAAGCTTCTGCTTCTCTTCTTTTCCTTCGCTGTTTGTGGTGTCTTTCCTTTTTAAACTGGGGTTTGTAACACCAACCAGGTAAACCAGGTAAATATCATGAGATTATTATGTTTAATCTTAGCTCTAACGTTGAGTCTAGTGTGCTTTTTTCTTGTTGTTGTTGCGTAGTGACAAATGTTTTTATGTGTTTATGTAGTTGTTCTTGAGGGGCAATTATTAATAATTGTGAGTCATCAGATATAGTTGCCGGGTGTATATTTTCAATTGTACTCTATGTACTCTTGATTTTTCATTGTGAGAACATTAACAAATTAATTACTTCTGAAGTTTAAAGTTTATTTCTTAATCCGGCAACTGTATTAAATAAAATCTAGGTTTAAAGGTAGTGAGTTTCTCTCTTTGGAGTGAGAGTCATATTATTATACCTTGGCATTTTTCTCTTTGACCATACCTTCATGGGTCCAACAGTATTTAGCGTAGTGCTATAAATACAGTCAATTTCAGTGCTTTGTCAGCCATCACTAACATGTCTGTTAGAAAATCTAAATCAGAAACTCATCACAGGGTCCTGAAGGTCAAAAACAGTAGAAAGTGCAAAAGCAGAGTTTTTTTACAAACTGTACATTTCTTGTATAGTAACATTTAGGACAAAAAGTGAAAAGTGTCGTGTGAGAAACCTTTAGAAAATCTTTATAGATACTTGCAAAAATATCACCATGACCATCCAGAGGGGCTCTTGCTTATAACAGTAACCTGGTGAGGCAGACTCCTTAAGACCTACTGTACATAACTGTACATAACCTTCTGTCTGTCTTAAGCCTTGTTTCAGTTCATCAAAACTGTTTTCTGAGTTTGTATTATTTACAATAACTGTAAATTTACAATTAAAAATTAATTTGTGAAAATAGTCAACTTTTTTAAAGGAAAGGATTTAAGCAGGAAAGGATTATAAAAAATAATTATTTTTTAAATTATTTTACCGTTATGCTTGTGCTTGCCTCTACATCACTTTTCTGCTCAAATACAAAAAGACAGTTATCACTGCAGCGCCTGGGGTGCAACTGGGGAAAGGTGCCTTGCTGAAGGGCACCTCAGTCGCTTCCTGCCAGCTGTGAGAATAAAACCTGCAACCTTTGGGTTACAAGTCTGGCCTAATGTCAAGTCTGACATTAGGCCACAACTGTCCCACCAAATGGGACTGAGTATTGTGTTTTCCATATCTGTAATGGTTGGACATCACATTCACCTCCAGACAAAATCTTTGATCTATTTTTGTGTATGTGTGTACAGATCTTGCCAGAAATGTCCACTCAAGCAAAATACACTAAAGCCAAACACTAAGCATATGCTAATGTGCTAATAAACATACTGTCAATTACTAAAGGTAGAGATGCTAGTGCACATTAAGCAGTGTGTGTGTGTGTGTGTGTGTGTGTGTTATTCATGGGCTGCTATTAGACAGCAATCCTACAGCTATTTTTAGTTTCTGCAGCCATGTATGTTTAGTAGAGCTGTCAAGATGTTAAATAGTCTCATCTCACATAAACTCTGTGGTCTGCCAGGAAAGAGTAAGACAGAGGGAGAGAAACCTGAGGGTGAAACAGGCCCACAGTCATCTAATGCAGGCAATCTGTCTGTTTGGCTGATATTGTAGATGTGTACATCTGTCTTGGGTGTCTTAAATATCTTGGTCTGTTTACACAGTAGCTGAAACAGATATTCTGCAGTGTTTACTAAAAATTGTAGGTAAGTTAAGGTTTTTGGTTGCTGTAGCTTTTTGTTGTTGTGAAGAGTTGTGAATTTCTGTTGACTGCACAACACTCAAACACTTAGATCTTAATGTAAAGATAGTGTTTACAATTCTGGTATCACTGTGGTTGCATTTTGAATGATCAAAGTTTCACAAAGTGCATGTGGGGTCTGCTTTATTTAAAGTGGTTATTCAGAAAGTGGACATATTAACTGACACTTTCTCTTCAGCAGAGAGGGGCCACTCTTTTATTCATTTAATCTTTTATTAGCCACTCTGTCAGCTTAACTCTTATCACCTACATCACACGGTCTGCTTTCAAATTTGAATGAAGAATAATCAAATATCATAGCAGAACTACCAGGAAACATTTGCTGAGTGTGATGAGCGTTTTTAAAACCGTTTTTCACACCTAAACAGGTATGACACCTAACAGCTTCAAGTGCTCAAGAAATAATCTTTACAACTGCAAAAGATATTAAAATATTGTCACCAGCTCTTGCTCTGCTGAAAGAGCAAGGATTATTGCAAGCTGTATTAGATCACCACCTTGTGGCCAACTTTGGCAAAACGGAAGAAACGTTGTGTAATGGAAATCTGTGATCTTCACTCTAAATGAGCACTCTAAGTGCTGCAGATGCAGTTAAGAGCACTGTAAAGGTCTTGTTCCTAAGACATAAGTAAATAAGGGTGTTTTGTTTCACATGTCATAATCAACTGTCAAATACCAAAGAAAACTCAAGTAAACTAACAATACAATAATTATGTCTTAAATAAATATTATTTATTTATTAATATAAATATTAATAAATATTATTAGAAGGGTTTGGTTAGTTACATTCCATGTGGTTTAGGGTTGGCAGTGCCATCGTGCCTCTCTCTTCCACTGTTCAGACTATGTCATGTGGTGGGAAAGCAGCCATATTATTTTAACAACCTTGAACATGGTAGCATTGTGGTGTGCTTTCCTGAGCTTAACCTTGTTGCAGATGCTATTTATTACTGGATACAAGACTGTGGTATGTGAATGTGGTGTCTTTGGCTGCATTTACTCTGGCATAAGTGATGTGACACCGATTGGAGGTTTTTGACCCCTTTAATGTGGTTACATTATGTCTTATTTGCTCATTTTGTTTCATGGTAACAAGCAAAAATATTTTTTTATAAATTGCTTTTGTGTGTTATATGGTTTGATGTCTATTTTTTTTTAAAGCATTAATTTCGTATTCTTTTTAAGGAGAATGTGGGTGGCCTGGATGAAGATCAAATATAATGTTCGAAGATTTTTACAAATAAAGATGAAGTTTAAACAGTGAAGTTTGAAAGTTTCTAAAATGAGTTTGCTTTAATGAGATAAATGATGTAAATGACAAATGTTATAGGTTACTATTTTTTAAGTGTGAAAATAAATGCCCTTTTGTTATGTTCTTTAGTGTCTTATTCTGTTTGACTCTTACTAATAACTATGTTTATAAACCTGTCATGGTTCTCTTTTTTGCTGTGTTTCTAAATTATTGCATTCAGAGTTCCACTGCCATCACCTAGTGGTGTTAAGCTCAGATCACACTGTAAATCTTACAATAACTGCAAGTAATGATGAGAAGGCCTATATACCATTGGCTATATCAACATTTTAGTACTGACCAAGGTTATTACCATTTTGGGAAATTATTACATTATCAGGTTAGCAAAACTGCTTTCAAATGTATGTCATTTAATGTTATGTAATGTTTGTGTTTTTAAGCTTTCTGGAGAGAATAGAGTCTGTAAGACAGAATGACTACACACCAACAGATCAGGTGAGGGTGCTGTGACACTGCATTTTTTGTGTGTTATTTCTGTATTTGTTTTTATTGTCAAAAAAGGTTTACTGGTGTGTGTGTGTGTTGCTTTGGTTTTTATTAGCTGTGTAATTTTAAATAATAAGATCTGAAATTTGTATTTTACTTTGTCTAGGATTTGCTGAGGTGTCGTGTTTTGACTTCTGGAATTTTTGAAACTCGATTTCAAGTAGACAAAGTCAATTTTCAGTAAGTCAAATCAATTTTACATTTAACTAAGCAATTTTCATAAATTTAATCTGCAGTTGTGTTTAACATGTTTAAGACCACAATGCAAATGTGAATGAAGAACATGATTTTTAAAAATGTGACAAAACGTAGCTGAACCTTTCACCAGAAGAGGCAGTACCTGACATGTAAACAAAGGTTCATTATTGGTGTGTGAACAGGTTTAAAGAACCAGCAAACGCACAGATGTACCAAATGCGTATCTGTGACTATTATTTTAGTGTGTATATTTGCGTATTGTTACATTTTCATTTTGCTATTTCTGTTAGTATGTTCGATGTGGGTGGTCAGAGAGATGAGCGAAGGAAGTGGATCCAGTGCTTTAATGGTAAGACTGCCAGCAGTTTCTTCAGACCTTGGCATAGTTTAATCTATTCAAATGACTGCTGGTGTTTCTGTCTATTTGGTAATGTATTGTATCTTTCACTGTCTGTAATGATAGATGTGACGGCCATCATCTTTGTCGCAGCCAGTAGCAGTTACAACATGGTTATAAGGGAAGACAACAGCACTAACCGGCTACGCGAGTCTCTTGACCTTTTCCGTAGCATCTGGACTAACAGGTTTTACAATTTCTGTATTTTTACAAAATCTTAATGCTCAAAATCTTAGATATTACACATTAGGTTATTGTTAAAAAATTGAAATACTCATTTTGGTGTACATATGGAAATATAGAAAGCAGCTGAAGAGGCCTAAATAACATTCTCAGCTAAATCAGAGACATCTTAGCTGTTCAGGGCTTCAGGAGTCTTGCTCTCTGTGTTTTTCAACAGGTTCTTAAGGACAATCTCAGTGATCCTTTTCCTTAACAAACAGGACATGCTGGCTGAAAAAATCCTGGCAGGCAAATCCAAACTTGAAGATTATTTTCCAGAGTATGCTCACTATACACTTCCACCTGAAGGTACGTTCTGCATATGGCCAGAATTTTACCATGTTATGTTGTGACAGAATAGTTCCTTGACATTTTATATCTTGACAGAGAGATGTAATCATCCTGACAAAAGCATTTTTTAAATCTTATTGACTGCTTTGCTTTTTACTGGTCCTAAACATTTTAAATAAAATTTCAATTGTCAAAAATTGATATGTTGGCATAATTATCATTTTGTTATATATTTTATCTAAATGAAGCTTTGAATTAAGAAAACAATTAAGATGATAGGATAGGTATGGAGTGATTTTCCTGACAATTTCCAAAAGGAATTGTAAATTGTATTTGCAATTGCTTTTTCCATATGTGAACGCATAAATTGTGCTCTAATACAAATGTAAATATTTCATTATTGTTTGCGCTTTCACATGCACACAGTGACTGCCAAATTGCAAATGGAAATGCAAAGTCTATTTGCATCTGTATCTGCTATGACTTATGAGTAACGACCCTGTCATATTTAAATAGCAATCTCCATTTCCAGATTTTTGTTTGCCGGTGCTTTTCAGCCTCAGCCACCCCTGTAGAATTGCCCTGCACTGTGAATAAATAAAAATGTGTAATTTATTCAGAAAAATTGTCAAACATACAACATGGAAAACAGAATGCATGGTATTGTTGCACATTTTTTTTGTTCCTTGTGAAATTTATATTAATAAAACTAATGAGGATAATTAGGGTTTTTTTTGTTTAAGCTAGTTTAAATGTCAGCAGTCTCCCAGTAAGCCAACAGGGTGACAGTGACAAAAAAACAAAAGAAATGATGAACAGATGGAGAAGAAAACTTGTGAGAAACCGGGCACAACCAGTTATCTGCTAGCACAGTAAACCTGCTATTTGTTACTTTCTTGGATATAAATGGAGAGCTGATAATATTATATAGCTGATAATTTATTTCTACATTTTTATTTACAATTAATATTCTGAAATATTTTTGGGTCAGATTTTGATATACATCAAGGACAAAGGAATGTTACAAACAGAGACTGCAAAAGCAGCATAATGTTACAAATTGCAGCTAACACATCACAGTGTGACTAGGCAAGCAGCAAAAATATAGAAACTTGGGTGGAGGTAGGTATGTAGATAGGAAATGTAATCTAGAATTAAAGATAAATAGTAAACATCTTGAAGATGCTTTTTTAGTTATTTTCTTTATACATTTGCATTTGCTTTATACATATATTATCAATGTATTTCAACAGTTGTCTGTATTTAGTTTGATTTCTTCTAAACACTTAAAGTTGGTGACTTTCCAGATAAAAGATAAAAGTTCTCACAGACTTAACATGCCTAACCCTAACATCTCTATTAAATATACATTTATTTATCCAAAGTAATATCTGTGGTTTTCATACCCACAGCAACACCTGACCCAGGAGAAGATCCCAAAGTGTCCAGAGCAAAGTTTTTCATCAGAGATGAATTCTTGGTATGGTCTGTTTCACTGTTACTGAGCATTATCTGTGTTGACAGCAAAACCATTGACAAATTGTCTGTCTGTCTGTGTGTGTGTGTCTGTGTGTAAACCCACAGAAAATCAGCACAGCGAGTGGCACAGACAAGCACTACTGCTATCCCCATTTCACCTGTGCTGTGGACACTGAAAACATTCGCCGTGTGTTCAATGACTGTCGTGACATTATTCAGAGGATGCACCTGCGCCAGTATGAACTCTTGTGATTAGCTACCTGGGTCGTCGCTCCTCCAGTCAACACTATTTCAGTCCCACATGACATGGGCTGTCTGAGAACTACTGAAAACTACACTCTTGTCATTTTTCTGTTTTATGCTTTTTACTTTTGCTCTTTTTATTTCTATTATATTACATAATTATGTTCCTAAAAATGGGATGTATGAGTGTGCAGATTAGCCATTTTTTATCACTCCAGGTAATTCCTCTTTCTTTTTGTAGTTTTCAGCATTGGCTAGATTTAGGCATTGTTGCATTTGAACCAGCTGAAGAAACCTGTTCTTCACCCTGCGTCAGGGTGGTCTAACTTTGGGTTATTTGGAAGTACTTGACAAAGGATAAAGGGGTACGTGAAATATTTAATGAAGCACTTTGCATCACTTTTCTAAAAATGGCCAGAAGGTGAAACCTGTAATGTAGCATCTGTAATTTATTACTTGCCACTTAAGTTTAGTTTTATTAAAATTTTTTAATTGAAAGGACTTCAGGGCTAGATAGGGGTTTGTAACTAACTTCAGAGATCATAGTGTTGTTTAGGAGCCGGGACTTGTGGGATTTGTTGTACTCTGCATCACTTGTTTAACAGACATCGGAAGCCATCTGTCTTGGAGTAAACCCCGCCGACAAGCCAGCCAATGTCTATAGCACGGGCGTCACCCATTTGGGTGGTAGATATAAATATAAAGATAAACAATATATTTTTAGGGGTTTTTGTTATTCTATAGAATGTGCAAGGTCACTTAGACTTGTACAGTACTGCGAAATGTTATTTTATATAACTTCAACAAAGATACAAAACTTTGACTTGTAGAAGCTCTTTGTGCCTTTGATTATGGCTGTACCTGTGAGGATAACGTGTGTAACTGGACAGCGCTGTACAGCTTGATGTCAGATCTTACAAGCAGCACAGTGTGCTGATGAAAAATGTCTCGAAAAAAGGTTATCTCCTTGTTTGTAAAGCTTCAAAACATCTTTTACTATAAAATGAAAACTCTACTCTACAACTATACAAAAAAAATCTTCTATACAATATGCAAATGTAACCACTTTTGTTCAGAAACTGCAATGCATCTTTATTTACCATTTTTGTCCAAAGGAATCAGCTTTAAAATATGTTGGAAATCTTTTTAAATATACAATATTGCAACCTTTTGTTCAATATGACACGTATTTAGACAACATATGCAGATTGTATGTGGGGTGATGCCAGTAAATATGCATAGATAGACTGTATGCATATGTGCATGTAAACACACATAAAAAAACGTTGTACATCATCAATTTTTTGTGTATATTTATAAAAAATATCTGCATATATTCTATAAATATATATGTACAATTATTAATAATATGTGTGTCTACATGTATACATGATTAATTCTTAATGTTTAGAGTGGTTGTATGCATGGCTGTGCATACACAAAGACATCAGGGATTGAGTAACTGAGACTTTTGATTTTTTTTTTTACTTTTTTTTTACAGGCAGCCTAGAGAGCACCCTGAACAGACATTGTAACCGCACATATGGGGCAATTTGTCATTATTTGTTCACTCATATGTTTTTCCAAACATGTATACTGTTTTTACTATGGAAAACAAGAATCTATGTAAAAAAAAACACCATATGTATAATAAAAAGCATACAATGACAGTCCACAGTGGCCATGAACATCTATCAAGCACTTAAAAGAACAAATGCATTCTCTTAAAAGTAGTTTATGTGCTGTATCAGGCCAGTGCAGTTTGCAGAATTCAGTTGAGATTGCTAATTGCTAATAAATGAAAAAAAGAAATTGTTCACACAGAATAGCAGTAAATGTAGTTTCTAGTGTAGTGTAAATGTTTCTCAATTATTTATCAAATGTATTAAGTTATTCAACTTTTTATAACAAGGTTGGACACTACATTTCCCAGAATGCCATTAACATTTGAACCCTGACCAAAAGTAGAATTGTTATGTCAATTTAATCAATTAAAATTCCACTTTAACTTTCTGTGGGGTAATTCATATTTAAAGGATATAAATTCCAAACTGCTACATTTTGTAGAATTTAAGTCTCAAGTCGTTGTCCCTTTCGCCAAACCCTAATCTGTGATTTGGTGGTTACCAACTTAAATTTTGGTCACCCAAAACCTTACTTCGATCACTTGACTTTGAACACATAGCATAAGCCAAACTTAATCTGTATATCTGTCATGAATTTGACAGACACTATGAGCTGTCATTGTATGGAAAAGGACTGTCCACTGAAAAATAGTATAAAATAGTATGCAGATCTAGAAAATATAAGCAAAAACAATTTTTTGTTTACCAAACAAATGTTAGCCATACACTCTTGAATTAATTGACAGAGTTTGCAAAACCCAATACATTGATCATGTGGATCATTGACCAAATCTTGAAGTTTACTATTTATAAGTTTACTAAATATTGTTGTGTGAACTGTCCTATGGTGTAAATGTTGGTAATATCTGCAGCAGATAGGTATTTCAGTTCATTATGTGGTGTCCTGTTAAATGCATTTACCCTAACACACACAATACACAAAACAACATTACATAATATACAATGTGAGAATGAAGAACAACTGAGAAAGAATACAGTAGAGGCTATAGGACTAAAATTATATTTCTATATTTTAGGATCAATAATTTGAACAATTTACAGAACGCTAAGCTATGTAAGTAGTCTCCTAGTAAACAAGCCAACAGGTAGTCAGTGGCAATGAACCAAAACTCCAGTGATGTATAGATCAAAAAGGACAACCATATTCTTAGCTGATGTAGCAGACTTTGTAAAGCATACATGAAGGCTAAAACAGTATCCTAGGTCAGTATTCTGCAATATTCTATTCCGATAATAATCGTAGAAAATTGCTTGTCATCCAAGTTTTAATTTCAACTATACATTCTGTAAGTTTGATAAAGTTATTTGTCTTATTTGGCCTTGAAAAACATATACAACTGGGTTTTAACAGCATAACAATGAAAATGAACTCCATGTCTCCTAATTGCTTTCAGAGGTAGCATGTACAGGGTGAACAGGAAAGACCCAAGCACTCAAACAAACTGGAACAACAAACTGGAAACAGTTAAAAAGAATATGATTTGAACCATGCCAGTGAGGTTCCATGTATCCTATAATTTTCAATTTTCTATTTAACAGAATTACAGTGAAAGTTACCCACAACTGAAATGTGACCTTTGCATTTAATCCATCCTTTGTGAGAAGTGAACACCCCCCCGCCCCATATAAGGTAAGCTCATATAATCATATAAGGTAACACTGCTCCATGAAACTGATAAAATACACCCAAAAGAGCAAAAGCATGTCGTTATTGCAGAAGTCTTACAGGAGCCCCCCTCTCAAGAATGGCCCAACATTCCCCTGGTTACAGCTGGGATTCATACAATAGATCTAGTTCACCAATGGGCTGGGGTAATGGCAGTGGCTTTGTGCTGATTGGCCTGTCTCTGCTGCCGTTGTGGTACTTTTAGACCATCATGACACAATAAGACCAGCTGGGCTGCAACTGGCACCTGGACCGCCAGGTTTTGGGAAAAAGATGATGGAAAACCAAACTGACAATCGAATGGAGATATGCCGAAGGACAAGTGGTAAAGAGCAAACTCAGCCCAGATCAGTCAAAGTCAACTTTATTGTCAAATCTGCCATATGTACAGTACATACATACAGAGAATTGAAATTATGTTACTCTCAGACCCCAGATACACAAGGTTAGCAACAAGTACAAACAAGGTTATTTACAAAATAATAAATCTATATGTATATAAAAGAATATAAAAAAACAGATTTTACAATGAGGACGTAAACCAGAGTGGAGTTGCATCATACAATTAGATGAGATAAAGTGACTTTAGATAAAGTGACCCCCTTTATCTAAAAGGGGGTCCCCTCTCCTGAAGAAGGGAGAGGGGGCAGAGACGGGAGGGAGTTCAGCGTCCTGACAGCCTGGTGGATGAAGCTGTCCATCAGTCTGCTGGTCCTGGCCTGAAGACTGCGCAGTCTCCTTCCTTGATGGCAGCAGACTGAAGAGGCTGTGTGATGGGTGGAAGGGGTCACCAGCAATGCTGAGGGCTTTGCGGGTGAGTCGGGTTTTGTAGATGTCCTGGAGGAAGACACCAGTGATCCTCTCAGCTGCTCTCACTATGCGTTGAAGTGACTTCCGGCAGGACGCATTGCAGGCGCCGTACCACACAGTGATGCAGCTGGTCAGGATACTCTCGATGGTGCCTCTGTAGAAGGTGCACATGATGGGAGCAGGGGCTCTGGCTCTTCTCAGTTTGCGGAGGAAGTAGAGTCGCTGCTGTGCTTTCTTGGTCAGTGCTGTGGTGTTGGCGGTCCAGGAGAGGTCTTCTGTGATGT
>JBAJNP010003756.1:22079-37433 GCA_036877545.1 Yasuhikotakia modesta | reverse complement strand
TTCAGTTTCTTAGACATTGTATAAACGTTATTGCTGGTTATTAGGTACCTTAATAAAACAAACATCTTTTAATTCTGTAATGTTTTTCAAACATTTTACAAACAATTTAGGAATAATGTTTTTGAGATGTGAGCATTTTTATAACTTTTTGAAGAGTTTAGAGAACGTTATCCAACGTTCCGAATGCAGCATATATTCAGAAATATTAAATCAAGCCAAAATCGAAATTAATTTTTTTGTACTTTTGAACACAATAGTCGCAGTCGATTTGACAACATAACACTATTATGGGTGGCGTGTTGCACAACTATTTCAGAGCTCATCAAACAAGTTCTAGGATAATTAAATATTTCAGAGGTTTGGGGGAAAATGGGTTCAGTTTTATTATTTATAAAAACGTAATTTGCAGCCGGGAACAAATCCCCTGAGACGGCTGCCTCTAGGTGAGCTGAATCGTCTTATCATGTAGTCTAATTTCATGTTAATGAAAGCAGGTTTCTGTGCTGTACCCCATACTGTAATGTTCAGATAATGTATGCGCTCGCACCTAATTACTGGATGTTTGCATGTGTGGCGTATGAATACAGTATAAAAAGCTTTCTGTACAGCTATCAGAGTGTGATAAATCTGACATTTATTAATAGCGCTTTTATGATGGGGGAATGATGGGGGAGTCACAGGTCAGTGAGAACACGGGTGTGTGTGAGTGTGTGTGTGTGTGAGAGTGTGTGTGAGTCTGTACAGTAGGAGGAAACAGAAATGTTTTCTTATAGAAGAGAATGACTTTAATCTCTCAGATAAGTGCACAAGCAGACTAAACCTTAAACTGACCTGTATTGAGTCTCTCCAGGAGGAGTGTATGTGTGTTTGTTCTTTGCTGGTGGGAAAAACCTTTTGTCCTTCAGACGTGCTTTCGTAAAGCAGCTTGGTTTTGTCTCTGATTGGGGTTCGTCCTTGGATGTCACCGTGTGAGATGTGGGATCTTCTTAAGTCCAGATCTATGATCTTAAATTCCTGAGTGGTTTTAAAAGTCTCACTGTACACCCATCACCAGGAATTGTTACGCTTTCTGCTCAGCCCCAACAGAATGTAATACATCCGAGCTTGGAGTATTTGCCAGGAAAGGACAATCAAAACGTTTCTCTGCCAGTTTTAACTCTATTATTCTACCAGTTTTTATTCCACAGCAGAATAAAAATAACATGTCTGGGGCTGTCAGCACCCCAATATATTCAAATGTCTCCGTACAAACCACAGCTGGCTTATACAGTAGAAAAACCTCACTTTGACATAGAGGAAAAAATACTGGAGCTCTATAAAGGTTCTGTGATCACTGTGTGCAGATTTACACGTTGAACTTGAACGGCGTAACCCCAGCCTTGCTATTAACACCACACAAAAGAAACAATGTTTGAAGGTTAGGTTAATTTAAATAACATACTCTTGACTTCTATAGACTCCATTGACTGCTGGCCAATTGGATACAATTCTACTGACAGGTAGCCAATCATCAGCCAGGGATCTTTTGAATGGTGACCAATCAGCGATGCGTTCAAGGTAGCGTACCTGAATCTACCGACCTGTGGCCAGTAATCAGATATGAATCGATTGACCAATGGCCACTCATCGTATGCAAATTTAATGGCCGCTGACCAATCATCAGCCACACGCTTCAACTGACCGTTAGCCTTGAGACACAAAGCCACGGCCGCAAGTGACCAAACGTAATTACAATCAGCCTTAAAAAAATACAGTGTGTGACATTTGTGATTGGATAGCGAACTCTAACTTGAACTTCCACACACAATTATTTTTAAGTAGTCCTGCAGATGAAGACCAAATGAAGATTGTGTGTGTGCATAATGTATTTAATTATTTTTTCCTCTTGAGAGAGAACATGAGACAAGTCAATCGAGTCTTACTTAACTCAATATTTGTTTGACTGCTTGTGTGTGTGTTAATGAATTGTAATGTCTGGGTCTATGCATTGTGTGTGTGTGTGTGTGTGTGTGTGCGCGCATGTGGAGGTTAAGAGGGTGTGTTTTGTAAAGTTTTGAGTTACATAGGAGACCAGCTTTTGGTAAGTGATTTTGCAGGTCTCCTCACTGCAGACTGTGTGTGTGTGTGTGCAGACTTTTGACTGTTCTGAGTTCACTGATAACCCTTAACACACACACACACAAAGAGAGAAATAGAATGGCTGACAGAGATGTAACAGAAAAGTGGGCGACCAAGAAACACAAACACAGGCTCTCTCGCTCTTACGGGGGATGGATTTACTCATATAGTGACGATGCAATTGGATGTCTTTTATTTTTAATGATAGTTGATCATTTTCAGTGACGACAAGCGTTGGCGATGGAGCGTGGGCGTGTTGAGAACGCCAGTAAACTTGATAAACTCAAAAGCTGATAAACTTTTCTCAAATAAGCAGTGATGGGTGATGTTACACTGAGCAATTCAATATGATTTTCCTTTGCCCACATATGCTGATAAAAATAGCCTAAACCAAATTAGAAAAGTATTGATTTGAGGTACCGCTCGTGTCTGCAGCACAAACGCTGTGGGGCGAGCGTCCGTGCCAAGCACTTTTGTGAGACTGGGCAAAAGTGCTCATCTTATGAAGACATCATACACTGCTGCAGTAACAAATGCCCCCCCTTCATGTTTGTAATCAGACACTGCAGTTGGTTGTGAGGTAACATCAGGACTTCCAGTCAGAAGAAAAACTTTCATGATGATCAACAATACAGCCACTCCAACTCCCAGACTCTCTGTCTGTTTCTCTCTTTCGCTCTCTCACTCACTCTCTTCCTCTCACTCACTTTCTCTCTTCATCTTTCATGCTGTTGCTTTCATTGACTGCTCCTTTCTTTAGAATTAAATGTGAAAAGATCAACCCCAGCTGGACCGTCTTTCTGTTAACACACACACACACACACACACGCAGTATAATGGCTATTGCAGACTGCTGAGCATAATAAGCAGAGACTGATTAAGATATTTTTCTTAAGCCTCAGGTTATTTGGGTGCTCGGAGTAGACGTGCCATAGATAGACCTCAAGCCTGTGTGTGTGTGTGTGTCATTTGTTTTTTGAATGTAACTGATACTCCTAAAGCTCAGTACAGCGGGTTTTCTTTCTTACTATATGTAATGAACTTACCAGACATCCTTGCTGCATGTGTGTGTGTGTATGTGTGTTGGAGTGTGTGCATGAGCTATTTGTGATTGCACATATGGAAACTGTGTGTGTGTGTGTGTGTGTGTGTGTGTCTTGGGTTACTGAATGTCAAAGGCTACATAAACGCAGAGTTTCCTTTTAATGTTGATCTATCATTTCAAAATGTTATTACTGTTTAATCAAGACAGCCTGGAACTAACAAGCAGTGGTAATATATCACACACATATCAGACTTTGACGTGTGTGTGTGTGTGTTTACTTAGCAATGGTTTAAGGATCCATTTGTCCCCAGACGTGAGCAGAATCTGACAAATTCTCCCTTTAGGCGCATTTGGAAATCTGATGCAGACAAAATTTATAGATTTTGTAATCTGAAAAAGGCATGAAGTGTTTTATGGGTTGCGTTTAAGATTTGGGCTAGTCTATAGTCAGTATTGTTGGAGTTATACAAGTAGCACAGCTAAATCTTTAGGTTTGTTCTGGTATAGATACGTAAACGTGTGTATTTGTGTGTTACATCACAGAATGTTGTGATATATATGCATGTTGCATATTTATGCACTCAACTGGAGTGTATTAATGTATTTAGCCATGACTTTCAGACACAATATGAAGCGTTTGTGCGTGTGAAGTGTGATTTGACAAGCGTGTGAAATTTCAGCTGCTTGCAGCCGCAGTAACAAAGGGAGGATCAGATAACAGCGAGAAGCAAAGATGGAAATAAAGAGCGAGAGAAAGCAAGGAAAAGGAGGTGGAATTCAATCCGCTGGGGGCTGAGATTTCCCATAACGCACTGGGATGGCCAGCTTCTGTGTGTGTGTGTGTGTGTGTGTGTGTGTGTGTGTGATGAGATGCTATTAGTAATGTATGCTTGTATCTGACATTATAGGTTTTGATTCAAGAAGTTTTTATTTTGACACATGCTTGCGCTGCACTGTGGTAAAAATCACTGTTGCGGCTTTTAGTGGCTTATAAAACTGCAGCAGTAAAAGACACAAATGTTCAATAAATACTTACATTCACTAATAATGATGATGATAAAGTGTTCTTGTGCCGGTTTACACTGTAACCGTGTGTGTATGTGTGTCTCTTAGTGTGTGTGTGTGTTTGTGTGTGCCTGTGTTTGTGTCTGAGTTTTGGAACTCAGTGGGCAGACAGGACGAAAGTTGAAAAACAAGGAAAACAGAAATAAACAGCTCTAAGTAACAAGTATTAATTACTAAAATTACTGTCTGCTAGTTTTTTCTAACCTCATTATAAACCAGACACATTTTAGGCAAATTTCCAAATGCAAATCCTTCATTTTTAAGCAGCGTACCGAAAGGTGAACGCTAATGAAATGCATAGAAGATGGTAAATACTGCTCACAAATGCAGCGTGAAGGGTAAATATTTTGGGAATTTGTGTACGGACCAACTTTGATCTCACAGCGTGAAGAACCTGCATAACAATGAGCTTCCAACGGAAAATGGGTGTGGCCTCTTGCAGTAGACTCTCCGGGGGCCAATCGAAAACAGCGGTGTTTTGTCGGCCAATAAGCAGAGCCGTGATAAGAGCCAATGAGGCCTCCGGTGACCACAATTAAAAACACAAAAGGAGAATTCCTCCACTGTGGGTTGGAGCGAGCTTGTGCAGTAACACACACACACACACACACACAGAGCCTTGCCCTCCTCTGGAGTTGATGCCTGGCTCGTCTCGTCTGCATTGTTCTGGTGCACTCATTCCATATGTCTCTCTCCCTCTCTTTCTCTCTACAGCAGCAGAGATGTCTGCAGTATATTCTGTAATATTTTTTCTTTACGGCAGGGCAGATTAAAAAGACATACTACAGCTGCTGAGAGAAATACTACTGCAGCTCTGAATCTGCCTACTGTGCTAACTTTACTCTTTTCTCGCACTCCTTCTCACCCATTTCTTCTTCCTTTTTCATTCATCATCATGGTCTGCTCCCATTTTCTCTCTTTCACCTTCATCACACTCTTCTTTCTTTTTTATTGGCTTACTCATTCACCGACCTCCTCACTCTCTGTATGTACCCTCTACCTCTCTCTCTCTTTACCCCTCTCGTTTTTATTCTCACTCTCTCTCTACTTCTACCTCTCTCTCTCTCTGACTCTCTCTCTACCTCTTTCTCAACCTCTGCTTCCCATGTCAAACAACTCGATAAAATTGAGTAAAACACAACAGACAACACTGTAAAACACAACGCAACACAACAACCTGACCTCACAGGAAAGTGTAACTTTTACAGGTAATTTTGTGTGATTTCGTATAATGGGAATTGTACAAAATTCACCAAATTGGAAAGCAGTTACGAACTGCCCTGAGATGTGTAGCTACGTTTCAGTGTAACACAACAATAGCGCACAACACAATACCCCACTAAACAACATAACACTGTTCAGTGCATCTCAACATAACACCATAAAGCAGACACAATACAGACCAGCGTATTACAATACAATACAGCTCTCTCTCTCTTTCCCTCTCCCTCTGTCTTCCTCTTTTATATCTCTATCTCTTTCTTTCCCTCTCTCTCTTTTCCTCTCTCTTGTGAGACACTGAATGACCGTTAGAGCCAGTCTTGGCAGCTGTTCTGAATCTCTCTCTCTCTTTCTCTCTCTCTGTGTCTGTCTTTCATATTACGCTCTTTTTTCCTTTCTTTTCTTTGTCTTTTCTGCCTCTGTTCTTCCATTACAGCAGAACTGACACACTCTCTGGGGGTTTAGCAAACAAGCCGTCCGTTCCTGTGTGTGTGTGCGATGAACTCCGTCTCCTAACTGCCTCAGGATCAAATCTCTGAGGATTTCTGGTCAGAGGAACATTCTCTGTCAGCTCTCTCTCTCCCTCGATCGCCTCACAGCTCTAAGAGAGAGAAGTAGGTCGTCTCCCCTCAGGAGGAGTGAAGTGTGTTTATGTGTGCGAGTGTGTGATAGCGAGCGCATTGTTATTCCAGCCGCACGTTCGGGTTTTATGTGTAGGTGAGACCTGCAGTGGTGTGTCGGGACTTTAGTGACTCCTGGAAAGAAAAGATTTACGTGTGTGTGTGTGTGGATCAAGCTGTAGATTGAATCAGTGTGTTTGTCGCATTTCAGATTTCTGCTCACAATACACTGATCCAGTGACATCCAATGGAATGTCTTGTATTTCACAGAATAACACAACGCAACGTTGCGCAAACCAACTTGGCATGAATACGACAATACCATGAAATTCCTACCTACAGGAATATTTTAGAACGTTGGCTAACATTTTCTAAAGGTTCCCTCAAAGTTATCAAAAGGATTTTTGCAGAAATGTTAGTAGAAGTTTCTTTAGCATTATATGTAGTGTGTGTGTGTGTGTGTGTGTGTGTGTGTGTATATATATACGTACACAAGAAATTGGTGGAATGTTAAAGAAATGTTACAGAATTAAAAATGTTGAATGTTTGAAACTGGGTGTTTTGGATGTTAAATGTTTTTGCAGCGTAATGTCGGCTGGAGCAACACAGACCATCACAACAGCATCTGCTTCACAGCTCAACAAACGTCCTGAGACAATGACTGAACTAACAGTGTCAAAACCACTTTCTGCCGCTTAAACACAAATCAAGTGTAAAAATCACACAACGCCATCTGTGCTCTGATATTTCGTGGGTTTACATTATTATTCTTAACAACTCCCAGAGTGCATTGATCTCTGCGTCACCGTGTTCCTAAGGGCTGGATATTAATAAATAGCAGTCGTGAAGTTTAAAGGCAATGAGTTTATCGCAGGTAAATGTTTAGTGCTGAAGTTAAAAATTACATTGTTTTATTGTATTTACTGGATATTAAACTTTGTTTTTATCATTAAAAACAGGAGGTCTTCCTGTAAAGTTTTCTCAACTCCCCTCACTGAAAACATGTTTTGACTGAAACCGTTTGCAACCACAGAATAGCCTGGATTCAATATGACAACGTTTTAGCGACCACCGGGCTGTAAAAGGAAAGCTTGCATTTACATGCTAACAAGAAGCTGCAAGACACATAGACCGTGTGACACACAAAACCGCTGGACTGGAACAGAAATGTAGCGTGTTCGCTGGAGATTGATTGATGTTTAACATATCCCTCACACCCACAGACCTCGATACGGTCACTATTGTTCTTACAGAGATACTGATAACAGATTCTGTTTCAGAAACGATACACACAACAATCTTGTCACGCCTTTCTTGGCTGCATAAATAAGACAGAAATCATAACTGCTTGATTGTTTCCCTTGATATTGCAGTCGCAGATTTTAAGTCAATTTACATGAGGATATTTAACGATCTAAATTGAAGTAAATGTCTAATTTAGGCCGTGTCTGAATCTTGCAGTGCGTTTTGGGTTTTGCATTGTAAGCTAGCAGCAGACATCTGGCATTTCCAAAATAGCTGCAAAACCTCGCTGATGCGTTTCCGTCTCGTTCCTAAAGCTTCCGTTTGAGTGTCACGCATATTTCTTCAGTGTTCGCGATTGTTTGTGGATTAATTCTGCAGCCCGAACACCTATTTTATTTTGACATTTCCTGTTTACTCCATTAGTGTTCTAGCCTCTCTCTCTCTCTTTTGCTTTCTCTGTCTCTCAGACTTCATTGTTCGTTAGGATGCATTTTTTAATGAACACACAAATATCAAAAGGCTTTTCCTCTGCCTGGTCTGTCACACACACACACACACACTAACACACACGTTTATTAAGGCTGAAAGCAGTGATAGTTTGTTAAAGGTGTTTTTCTGGTTTTAGCTTGAGGAAAAACTTCAAACAGGCGCATTTATCCAGGTCATGCAAACACACACACATCTGATGTACTGACATTTAAACTCAGAATGATCATCTGTGAGATGTTGTAGCACGATTCTCAGATTGTAAACACACAACACAGGACATTTAACAACACAAGTGCACACTGCTGTTTAACAACGATCACAACACGCCTCACAACACATTGCAGTAATTCAGTGCAGCTCAACACAACATTTCAAAACAGCCCAACACAACTTAGCATAATGTTTTGCAACACAACAAGAGGAACGCACAACGACATTTTCCAAGGCATCTCAATTTTTCATTTATACACTTTCTTGTAGTCTGTTTTATCTTATGTATAGTATATTCCCTTTTGTCCCCTGACTTAACTTTGAACATTTTCACATTTCTCTCTCTCTCTCTCTCTCTCTCTCTCACACTTGTTTCCTATGTGGAGTTTTTACCTTAGCTTCTGCAGTACACATGATTGCATGAGGGACCACCATATCACAAATGTTCTCTCTCTCTCTCTCCCTCCCTCTCTCTCTGTGTCTCTCTCTCACTGAGACACACACACACTCTCTCTAGCTGCTTGTTAGTGCTGTCCATTTAGCTATAACGTGTGAGAAAACCCTGTGTGTGTGTGTGTGTGTGTGTGTGTTCAGAGATTTTTGGCTCAGACTGACAGCATGCTGACAGAAAATACCGCCAGAAGCAATAAAGAACCCACTCCAATTAATGACACCAAAACAACCACACACACACACAGTCTATCAGAACTGTCCCTGTCATGCAAGAGTTTATTGGTTCTGCCTCACTTCCTCTGTATGACTCTCAGAATATTACATTTGTTTTGTCATACACACACGGGGCAGGTTGAGGAGGTCAAGGTTTAGCACAGCCTTGTTTGCCCCTGCTGGAAAATGTTGTAACTACACCAATAACGGCTCTTCAGAAGTAGCCCTGTTAACTTTTGTGTAGCTGCATTATTTGCATTGTGTAATGAAATATACTTACTATTTGTTTTAGTCGCTAATAAAGCTTGTGTGAATTGTTGTGGTGTTATTGGCCAATCGGTTTTAGAATAAATAGTCACATGCCATTTGCGTCTCAAGTTGATTGGCTGGAAAGCTTTAGTGGTTCATGTGAGTACAGATGACAGAATTCAGATCCAGGGGGCGGGGTTTGTGTCAGCAAAGATTTGTGATCACTTGGGAACAGATAGCTTTCTCATGGTATTATACACCTCCTTGGCCAATTTAGTCTTTCTTATACACAAAATGTGTCTTGAAAGGATTATAACGCAGTCTATATATATATCAGAACATCACACACACGTCATTTTAAATTCTCTCTGTTATGGAAATGTTCTTTGTTCTACATCACTTCCTCGGTGTGTCTCTCACAATATTGGACTCGTTGTCACGTAACACACTCGGATTTGAATGCAGTGGAGCGCTGCGGCTTTCCTTAAACTCTGAGCTGTCAGTGAATGGTTATAATGCAGTTTACAGATAACAGTGTATCAACAGATAAACATACACTCGTTTTCCGTCAGACAGGAGAATACAAAGCGTGACCTTTAAGGCAGTTTTACTTTACAGTATGTGTTTGTTGAACTTGTCTGTGTCATCGATCCAACACAATGTTTAGTATCGCTCCTGAAAACCAGCTTTACAGTAGATACGTCTGGTAATGTGTGTGTTTTGTGGTAGAAATATGTCATGGGACTGTTTTAGTGTGTGATTGTATCGACAGTGTCTTGCTAGGATGGCTTTTTGTATTGATAATGTTTTGTTCCTACGTAGATAATGGCCTTTTATTGAGTTTTTTGTGTTATTGTAGTTTGTTTGTCTGTTCCATATTGTGCCGGTGTGTGAGTTTGTGTGATCAATAATGTGTTGATAGTTGCCATGTTTTCTGTTGATGTCCTGCCTAGCAGAGAACGTTTACCAAACTTATATATGTTCATATGTATATGTATATGGTTTATATAAGCAACCATAAACAGCCCGCTAATGATATTATGCTGCGTTATTTGTCAGAAAAACATGTTTAATGAGCAACTATCATATTGCAGTTACCCTTAACTATGTAAAAAAAACTATTGGCTTATTGCATTATTGAAAGATGTTTATCTGCTGAGAAAATGGAACATTTTAACCAAAATCGAATGTTTGGAAAATGTTTTAGAAGCTGTATTTGTAAGATGGGTATTTTGAAAGCGTGTGTGTGTGTACTGTGGGTTTTGCGTTTGCATCGCAGTGTGTTTTTATTGTGTGTAAAATCTCTGGTCCTCTGAACCAGAGGTTTGGTCGATCTAAACAAGGCTTTAGGGGAGACGAGATGCTGTTTGCGAACTGAACCTTGACTCCTCCAAAACGACCGCTGGTTTTAATCTGACAGTCCGTCTGTCAGGGTTTATGTGGACACAATGCAAGAGCACAAGAGTATGATGGGCAGAGACGGAGAGAAAGTGAGAGACCCGGAGAGATAAAATAAGCTGATCTCTGCATTTTGAGCAGTGTGTGTTTCTGTGTCTTTTCCAATTTGTGAGACTGGGTTAGTGAGTGTGCTGTAGGATATCATTAGAGGGGGAACAGGAAGTGTGTGTGTGTGTGTGTGTGTGTGTGTGCTGAGTCATGTGTGGGCTGACCACAGCAACTCTGGGTTTTTTTGGTGAATGCATGTGTGTTTGTGAGTGGACAAAAGTTGGTGTGTGTGTGTGTGTGTGATGGCGACAGTGTTGCATTGCTGTGGACTGGAACACATCCTAACCCTCCATCAGGGCGCCCACAAAACAGTCAGTGTCTAAAACTAGATCTGATACGCACACACACACACACACACACACACACATGCAATGAATCTTATTTGCAAACGTAATCTCAATGTTTGTACAAATCTAAATAAGCACCATAGACCATTTTGGTCTAACACATTTTGATCCTACCTCTAAAAGCAATGTTTTGTATTTTATTAAATATTTTTTACAAAATAGTGTTTTTTCCAGATTTTTTTCCCTGTTATCCCTAAACAGATTTAGGTAACTTAAGTAGCAAGTAACCCCCACAAAATGAATTGGCCTTTTTTACTTTGTAAAATCATGAATCTGTGTGTGTGTTTTGATTTTCACAGATTGTATTTTTGATCATTCGTTCTCTATAATTATTTTGTTCCTGACTTGCATGTTGCTGCTGTGTGTGTGTCTGTGTGTGTGTGTAAATTTTCCTGAATTGCATCCTCATGGTTTTTCTCTAGTATGTAATTGTGCATCGGTGTCCATTTTGAGACCGGGGTAGTGATGTCACTGGGCCTGCAGGTCCCTGCCTGCCAGCCGTATTGAGTTCTGCTTGTTGTGGTTGACCTATGTGACTGATCACCTTTGACCTTTGAGCTTTAGATGTGAAAGTTCAGGTTGTACTGTCATGTCATTTGTTCTTTCTAACATTTCTCTTTCTCTCCTTCTCTCCAGGATGGCTTTGGTGATGGGATGGCAGTGAGCATGGCCCTGTGGGCAGGCGTATGGGCCATTCTCCTACAATTGGCCTTTTTGCTACTCTTCTCTCTGCCTCCAGGCCGTTGCCAAGGTGACAGGTCCCGCCTACAGTTCACCCAGCCCCTGTACCATGCATCGGTCTATGAGAACTCTGCTGCCCGCACCTACGCCGCCAGCCAGGTGCGCATGGGCATCCCTCTGTACCAGCATTCATGGGAGGTCAAGTACCGCATCACCTCTGGAGACGAGGAGGGATTCTTTAAGGCAGAGGAATACACTCTGGGTGATTTCTGCTTCCTGCGGATACGAACCAAAGGGGGGAATGCTGCCATCTTGAACCGTGAAGTTCAGGATAACTACATGTTGACAGTTAAAGCTTCAATAAAGGGGGATACACTGGAGGCTTGGACTAAAGTTAGCGTGCAGGTGTTGGATATGAACGACCTCCGACCCCTGTTTTCCCCTACTACCTACTCTGTTACCATTGCTGAAAGCACACCGCTACGCACCAGCATTGCCCAGGTAACTGCCACGGATGCAGACATCGGTTCCAACGGAGAGTTTTATTACTTTTTTAAACAGCGAATGGAGCTGTTTGCTGTCCACCCAACTAGCGGAGTTGTTTCCCTCAGTGGAAAGCTAGATGTTGACACTCAAAGTCGGTACGATCTGGAAATCCAAGCTGTGGACAGAGGAATGAAGCTCTATGGGAATAATGGCGTTAGCAGTACGGCCAAACTGTTCGTTCATGTGGAAAGAATTAATGAGCACGCACCTACGCTAACTTTTGTAACATTAGCACCTGTTTGGACGGAGAAGTCCCCTGTTGTGGCAGTGGTCACTGTAGAGGATGCTGACGAAGGGGTAAATGGAGAGATCGAGACTGTGTCCATTGTGGCTGGTGACCTTCTTGAACACTTTAGCATCGAAAGGACAGAGGTGCGAAGTGAGGACACAGCGATGGAGGAAGACGTTGGTCAGGAAGGTTCTAATGAGTTTTTTCTTCGTGCAACTGATGAGTTTGATTGGGATAGCTATCCATTTGGACTAAACCTCAGCCTGCAGGCCCGGGATCGTGGAACACCTCAGAAGTTCTCAGCTGTGCATGTGATGCATTTACGGCTGTCACGACCAACCCCAGCAGAGATCAGGTTTCAAAAAGATGAATACCAAGTTCTCCTGAGTGAAGTTGCCCCACCTGGCACTATTGTGGATGCTGTAAAACTCCAACCAGAGCCTGATGATGCAGAGTACATCCTCACACCTTCTGCTGACTCTGTGTTCTTCAGTATCAATACCATCACAGGGGTCATCAGCACGGTACGTTGGCTCACCCAACTCACCCAGGAAGTGTTTGAACTTGAGGTTCTAGAAGTAGACAGCAGCCTTAGGGTCAAAGTTCAGGTCGTTCTAGAAGATGCCAATAATAACGCTCCTACGTTTACTCAACAGTCCTATGAAGTATTTGTCAATGAGAGTGTTCCCATAGGTACCACTGTTGTTGTGCTGACTGCTTCTGATGGTGACCATGGGGAAAATGGCTACATCACGTACAGCATGGCAAGCTTGACACCGTTACCCTTCAGTGTGCAGCAGTTCACCGGCGCAGTCACCACAACGCAAGAGCTGGATTTTGAATCTTTTCCAGAGAGCTTCAGTTTTGTGGTCCGTGCTTCAGACTGGGGTTCACCCTATAGACGTGAGAGTGAAGTTAATGTTACTGTTCATCTAGAGAATGTTAATGATAACAAGCCCCTGTTTGAGAAAGTGGACTGTGTAGGCGTGATCTCCAGAGAACTTCCAGTTGGGGAGGTGATCACAACAATGTCGGCCATAGATATAGACGAGCTAGAGCTAGTCAAATATAAGATCCTCTCAGGGAACGAGCGAGGGTACTTCGAATTAAATCCGGATTCTGGGGTCATGACCTTGTATCGCTCGCTCACTACGGCTGCACCCAAAAACTCCTTCAGTTTAAAAATTACCGCCACAGATGGGGAACACTTCTCAGATGCTATGTTTGTGAACATTTCTGTAGTGCAGGGGAAAACGCCACCCAAGACCTTTAGTTGCACAGAAACCAGAGTAGCTCAGAGACTGGCTGAGAAACTTCTAAAGAAGGCCAAAGCTAACAGTAAACCCAAAATAGAGGAAGGCTTTATTGACCTGTTCTCTGTGAACCGTCAGGCGCCACAGTTTGACAGATCTTTCCCAACAGACATCACTGTGCGTGAGGATGTTGAGGTTGGCACGAGTGTGTTTCAGGTAAAGGCTTATGATGGTGACACCGGGTTCAACGGACAGCTGTTATACTCCATAGCTGATGGCAACATGGATAGCTGCTTCACAATTGGAATTCTGAATGGCATCATAACTGTTTTCCTTCCACTAGACCGTGAGAGAACTGATCGTTATCTCCTCAACATCACACTGTATGACTTAGGCCAGCCACAGAGATCTTCCTGGCGGCTCCTTACGGTTTACATAGCGGACGCAAATGACAATGCCCCACAGTTCCTTCAAGACAGCGGCTACCACGCCCGCATTCCTGAAAACACCCCTGTTGGTACAGAAGTGATCCAAGTGGAAGCCACTGATAAAGATCAGGGTCTCAATGGTGAGATCCAGTATTCCCTACTCACCAGTACTTCACAGTTTGGTATTAACAGCTCTAATGGGATTGTGTACGTGGCAGGCCAACTGGACCGTGAATTTGTCCCATCGTTCGTATTAAAAGTGGAAGCACGAGATAAAGCAGAACGTTCAGTTCAGCAATTTTCTGTAGCAACTCTAAAAATCTCACTGGAGGATGTTAATGACTGCCCTCCTGCATTTATACCGACGGTGGTAAGTGCTCGTGCCCTTGAAGACCTGCCGCTGGGCACAGTCATTGCTTGGTTAGACACGCAAGATCCTGACCTGGGCCTGGGTGGGCAGGTGCGGTACTCGCTGGCTAATGACTATGATGGCCGTTTTGAGGTGGACAAGACTAGCGGCGCCATCCGACTAACAAAGGAGCTGGATTATGAGTCTCAGCAGTTCTTTAACCTGACAGTCAGAGCAAAAGACAAAGGCAGACCAGTTTCACTCCTGTCAGTTAGCTTTGTGGAGCTGGAAGTGGTGGATGTCAATGAAAACCTATATGCACCATATTTCTCAAACTTTGCCATGAATGGATCGGTGAAGGAAAGCGCTCGCATTGGAACCTCCGTGCTGCAGGTCTCGGCGCAGGATGATGACACGGGCAGGGATGGCGAGGTGCAGTATTCCATACGTGATGGCAGCGGTCTTGGACGGTTCACCATCGATGAGGAAACAGGCATGTGTTAACCAAACATAGCATTTCCTAACATGTTATGTTTTTTTTAGGCTCAGAAATGTTGTTTTGTTGAACATCTTGTAGCGTGCCTGCACAGTTAGCTGATGTTGTCATTTCATTTTGAACTAAAACGCTAAACGCTAAGTTGTGTAAATGATTCAGCATTTTCCTAGAAAGAGGCCAGGTACAACATGTTCCTTTCACCGGCAACATTGTGGTACATTAAGCAGCGCTCAAAGATTTTAAGTAGAATTGGATATTGAAAGGAAAAAGTAAAACATTGCAATATGTCACTCACAGTGACTTCTGGGACTAAGCTTTAGTAGTGTGTTCATCACCTCAGGCCAGTTAAACACTGCATTGGCCTACATTTTATTTAGGTCGCATTTTGACAGTTGAGATGGAGGGGGAAGCAAATGAAAGGCGATTGAAATTTTGATATTGTGATAGTTTAATGTTTAATACGCTACATTACATTAATATGCATTATTCTAATAGAATCATGTGTCTCTGCCTTGTTTCCTGTTTGTAAGACAGAGTGAGACATGTGTGAGTGTGTGTGTGAGTGTGTGTGTAACAGTGGGTAATGATTTC
>JBAJNP010003755.1:0-37437 GCA_036877545.1 Yasuhikotakia modesta | reverse complement strand
AGTTACTCTCAAATCAAAACATTTGTAAAATCCAACTGGTGAGGAACTCTCTCTCTCTCCCTGATGTATCAGCACCACATACTACCTGCTTTCTTTCTTTTTGCCCCCATTCTGCCCATTTCTACCACAACTCTCAGCGCTGATGAAAGTGTGCGGCACACACCGGCAACTTTCTGCTGGTGATAAAGATTTAAAGAGATGTTTCTATGATGCACTTCAGGTTCAAAAGTCTGCGTGTAAAGAGCCTCTATTGTGAACGCCTCTAATGTAATTAAAAGAAACGATTTCAAATGATATTATCAGCATAAAAGTGACGTGCAGATTTGAAAAATGTTCAAGCATTCCTCAGTGTCTTGGTTTCTGGTCTGTATCTCTTTAGCTTTAATCAGAACAAGAACTTTAGCTGGCAAGTTTGTGCACAACCTGATTATCTATATCAAACCAGCATGATCTGAGTATGTTCCACAGAGCGTTTTTGTGACATTACTGAACGCTTTCTTATAAAGAACTTAACGTGGTTGCAGACTGATGCAGAATTATTGATCTAGAAATGGTCCGTTGTCTTATTAATGTAACTTAAATTCGTTCTACATCCTTAAACTTTGTTTAAATGGTAATTTAAAGCCCATGTTTTCAGCATAGACTCCTCATTTGGACTTTTGGACCACTGGATATTGATTTCAGAGTATTTCACAGATCTGAGGTAACAAGGAGAGATATTTGATCCATTCAGGTGTTCGGTTCTAATGGGCTCAGAGCATCAAAAAAGTTCATATTCTGTGTCTTTATGAGGAGATAACAGCACATACTGCTTTCATCAAAAGCACATGGGGCATCTTAGACGATATGGGCTTTTTTTCATCCAGACAACAATAGTTAAGCCACACAATGCATTTAAATCTTCTTTATGGGATTATTATGGACGTCTAAAACGCAAAATGAGTGTAGCACAATCACAAAGCAACAGACACGCACAGCAAAACAACACACACACACCATGGCATGGCTCCCGCGGGCCTTCTCTGGAGCTTAAATGACACCACATGAGTCAGAGAACGCTCCCTCGTCCAGCCAGTTCTCTGCATCCAACAGGCCAAGAAGGGAGGTGCAACGCCACCAGGCCCGCCCCTCACCTAGGGCAATGCTGGCAAAGGCCTCAGCCATCTGATCTCAATGCCATCACGCTGTAAATTACAACTCTCAGGGCCTTCAGAAGCTGACACAGCACGTAAATGAGATCAAGAGACATGGAGGGACAAGAATGCTGACAATGCCACTGATACCAACGCCGCCCACCCGATCGCCCGATCACCCGCCCGGAGTTCTCACACTGCAAACAATAGGGGCCAAAAACAACCGGGTGCAAAATAAATAATAAAAAAAGTCCTGGAATTTCTGGAAGGGACCGCTGATGTGTTGCACATACAAATTATTCTTTCACAAGCCTGGCAAGAGAACAACTGTCTTTTCAAAGGGATTAGAGAAGAATAAGCAGTTTAAACCACAACCACGTACCTGAGTTTTTTCTGTATTTGACAGAGTGCAAAAAAAGCTGGCGTTTTTTTGTCTGCAGAGGAAACACCGTGAGCGACCGGGTTTGTCTGACATTCAAACTGCGAGCGAACGCCGCTCTCAGTTGTCATGTTATGATGAGCGACATTTGAGACCGCTAGATTTCAACAGAGGAAAGGTCAAAGCGTCAGACGAGGCGGTTTCTCACGACGTCGCTTCTCAGCTACAAATCCGCTCATTTGCATTCACGTTCGCTGTGTGACGCTGCATTAGGCTGCATTTTTAAACTGCGCTGCTAAACCATATGGAATCTCCCTGATGCATGCAAGCAAGCGCTCGTTTTGCCAGCCAAGCAGATGAGGCTGATAACCTACGTGTTGTACTTTAACACAAACCCACCCAGGTGCTTCACATTACGTGGTATCGCTGCCATCCGCTGCATTTCGGACCCGCACATGTGCAGGAAAAACAGCAGAATTCACTTTTGGGTGTTATGAGCACCCACAAGCTAACTCCTACCAACGCATATCGAAAAAACACATTGCGATGACATCACTCACCAAGCCATGAGCCAAGACATTTTATTTGCTGAGAGGGTGCGGGTCACACTACAGATAGATGGCCCTTATTTCTGTGTGACTGAGATAGGGGCCCGACAGGTACAAAGCCCAGCACCAAACTCCACCTGTGCAGATGATGAGGTGAGGGTAGAGTTACTAGGGCCAACTTCCTCTAAACGCTTTTGGTTTTGACAGATTTAAAGCAGAGGACGGACGCACCTCATTCGTTCGTCTGACTGTATGACTATAAAAAAGAAACGTTTATTTTATTTACAGCTTGTAGAAAAACAGGTCCGTCTGTGTGCAAGGCGCAGAAGGTTATCTCCGGGCCAGCCTTAAGAGAAAGCACATGTTTGGACTCACTTTAGAGGCTAATGTCAGCTAAATTGAAGGGCTGGGAAAAATCCAGACTGATTCCAGCGCCATTCCAGCCAATGGCAGATCGGCGAGACATTAATAACTGGCATGCAATACTTTTAATGCCCCATCAAATTTTATTAAGCACGGTAGCCATCAAACGCAAAATAGATGCTATTCTGGTGAGCTACATGTTGTAGAAGACATTATAAAGGCCCAAAATGCATTAAAGACTATTTTCTCTGGTGCAGCCACAGTTCTGAGGTCAGTTCAGTGCAGCCGGGAGAGCATATCACCACGGCGACGTCTGCCTTGATGATACCCACAGCTTCAAAGAACTCAGTCCCACACATACAAACCACAGAGCCGCCCAGGCATATAAAAGGCGGATATGTGCCGGTTTGTGTAGGTCAGTACCGGCGCGTTTATGTGTGTGTGTTAAATCCCATCAATGTCACAAAGGTCACGCTCGCTCAAGATAACCCGGGGAGATTGCTGTGGGATGCCAGTTTTTTCCCTCCTCTTTATTTTGTGATTAGGTGTCACAAAGATTTCTCTGGTGTCACAATGAGTCCTTTCATGTTACAGGCACCTCAAGATTTAATAGGCGATTCAGCATAAAACGCACAGAAGAAACCCGTTTGGCTCACAATGCCCACCGAGACCGCAACTGCATACACACCAGCCCCTGTTTCTTCAGAAATTCTATCCTTTTTGTTGTAAACTGTTTGTGTAATTCCCACAGGAAATCTGGGATCGAATGGCCGCGCACAATGAACACAGAGACGTCCATTTAGTTTGTCACTCAGCTTGTGGTAAAGCTTATGTGGGTGAGTTATGTTTAAGGGGAACTTTTAAAGGTTAGAGTCAGCAGCCAGAATCGGTAAAACCAATGGAACGGCGTTACGGAAAGGAGTCTGTCCAAACAGTGCCTCGCCACAGTTCAACAAATATGTTACCATGTTTACTGTCACCATGGCGACAGCGCTGCGAATAGCCATGTGTTCGGTCATCGTGCTTATATTGTGATTCAGGCTGGCCCTGAAATCTCTTTTTCCACTGTGCGCCTAAGAATATTTCCGTCTGTCTGAAACCGGCAGGGCATTTATGAGGAGAGTGACTGACAGTATATATATATGTGTGTTTATGTTTACATATAATACCTAGGGGTGAAAATCAGCAGGGAACTGGCAACAAGATTATTATTTCAATATCTGGGTCACAACACAAGAATGTTTATATATGTTTATAGCTTAAAGTTAATCCAAACATATGGTGATTTTTTCAACCGCGCTAGAGTGCAAGTAATTAATGTGTTTTAGAATAACTAAACAAAAACACTGTTTTGCAAACGGTTACATCGTCCCTCAAACCCTTTCTGTAGCTTTCCAACCAAACGCTTAAGCAAAATAAAAGCCAGGAGTGAAACGAACATAAACGGCAGTCTACAAACAGATCTGAGAGCAGGACTCTTTAGCAGAGACAGTTTTATAACCTGATTCAATCTGCAAAATACAGCGCCATAAAAGAGGCTCTCTGGCCATGCGGCGTCGTGGCCCCGTGACAGAGCGTGTTAATCATCGCCGCTACATGCACATCCAGCAGACATGCCTGCAGCCACAACTGAAGGCAGCCCGAAAATCCTGCGACCAAACTGCATAGCTTAATCAGCCCAAACCAGCAGACCAGAGCCTGTTAACCACTCTAATTCCCAGAAAAACTCTGCCGAGGGACGCGGGTAATATCGTCTCTCGTCATGGCTGCGATGGTCTGGTTCTGATCAGAGATAAACGTCTTGGTGGAGGGACTGCGCTAAACAGCTCTTTGTGCTTTTTGAGGCGCCGTACGGGGCCGGTATGGATCATTTTGTTGATAGAGACCTTATGTGACTAAATTACAGTGACAAAGGAACAACATGTAGTGGTCACACTGGGTGAACTTCGGACACTCCCATGCCGCCCACTTATTTTCTGAACAGGAAGTCGCCAACAATGGTGTTTCTAGGCACAAACAATTAGTTAAGCATTTCTGTGACAGCATAAACACGCACATAAACTCCCTGCACAGATGCAAATCTTTAAAGAATTAAATCACCCAAATATGAAAATTATGTTGTTTTTGCTCACCCCCATTCCCCCCGTTTACACGGACCGGTATGTGCTAGTTATTAAAATGCCATTCAAATCCTGAAAGACGTAATCCACAAAACTGTGTTCCATGGAAGTCAAACAGGTTTGGAATGACATGGAAATATGCAAATCATTGTCTTTTTTTCATAGTTTGGGTGAGCAATTCCTGTGCGTCTGAGATAAAACTCCATTTTCCTAAAACTGTTTATTATTTCTGCAGATAATCTGAGTGATTTGTTTAAGGTGCTGAGGGTAAATTTCAGAGAGACAGTTTTTAAAGAGGCTGCAAGCGATCGCATGTCTACACCAGCAGATAACCTTCGACTCAGCTTTCATGGCCCGTTTGATTCACGGCTGGTCCATCGGTGGACGGGGTGAGAAGAAACACACCAGGAAGAGTGGAAAAGACCCGGTGATGGTGTTGATAGTCACACTCCTGGTGTGTAGTTTCCTCCATCTGTGAGAAACAGCTTGTGCTGCTTACTCAGCGGGACACACACACACACACACACACACACACACAAACACACACAGACACACTAACCCTAACAAAAAACTTTCTGCACTTTTACAATAAAAAAATTGTTTTCTCTTGATAGTGTTTTTTTTTTAAAATGAGGAACTTTCTCAAATGCTGGTTTTGCTCAGATGTCAAACTTGTCCTCAGTATATGGTTAAGTAAACTCTCTCTCACACACACACACACGGGGTCACTTTTCTAGCCTCAGATTCCAATCACTTTAACTCACATCCATGTTTATTTGTTCCCATCAGACAATGCAAACGTCTCACTGCAAAATTTATTTACGCAACTAATGGAAGCAAAGTCCTAAATTACCCAGCGGACTCGGGCGGTGACATCACTCAAAACTTAAATTTGTATCCTATGACATCATAGAGAATGTAAAGCAAACAACAGAGAACCGCTCAGAAGCTCGTGCCAATGAGATTTCAGAGCCACAAAAAGACACCTTGCCCCACGTCCCGCACGACCCAATGCGCTGCTTGTCTCTTCTCATTTACACAGATTTAGTTCAACGGTTCTTTCATCTACTTCCACAGACCATCTACTTCAATCGGAAAAGGACGCGCTCAAACATAGCCAAACAGAATTTAGCAAGAAACAGTCTTCAGGCCTAAACAAGGGAGGCGTGATTATGGTCCCAGCCATTGAAGCAAATCTCTCAAGAGTATAAGTGTCAAACACACGATTTGCAGCCGAAACATTTAATTTAAAAAGAAAACCCATTTATTATATCTGTACACGTAGCCACAGCAGGACAAACTATTTTATTAATGTTGGATGTTATATTTTTAACTCTACATAATGTTTCAGCACACGCACCGAAACTGAATCGGTTACATTTTCCTAGTTTTTGTGTAAATCGCTTGCAGCAATAACGACAACACATACAGGTTCCAAACCAAACATATGACAGGAAAAACATTAGCGGTAAGAAACGACTGTTGCTATTGTTTCTAATGAATGACTGTTAATGGCAATAACTCAATAAATAGATTTAATGCTTATGAAGGCAGGTTTGCAATTACAATAAGCTGTGTGTGTTTTTGTTTTTCTAGACTTCCTTCTTTTTGTTAATATTGTTGTTGGATAAATATTCCCTAATTACCAACTTCATAATCCTAAATCTTATAGTGAAAGAAATAACATGAGTAAATGTCACCGGCTCCCATTGGTTTTACCTCAGAAGTGAAAACAAAAATTAGCTGTGAAAGTTTATTAGCTTCAGCGTTTGTTGTTCATGCTTTGTTGCACCAAATTAACAAATAAAAAATTAAAGAATAAATAAATTACCTCACATATGAAATTTTCCGTCCCTTACCACTAACTACACAAGTTCATTTAAATTTACATTATATTCCATGTAAATATGTTTGTCCTCAAGCGTACGAAAGGATCCAATCCAATCAATATCAATAAATAATTTTTAAAATGTAAATATAAATATAAAAAAATTAAAGTACATATATTTAAGCATGTATTTCTAGATTGTATCTATTGTGGCAGACGCTTTTATCCTAGCAACTTGTGAACAGTGAATTCAAGGTACACATTTTATCAGTACTTGTACTCCCTGGGATCGAACCCACAACCTTTGCGCTGCCAACGCAATGCACTACCAGCTGAGCTACAGGAACACAGTCACATACTTAACAACTACAAAACTGTTACTCTACAATTTAAGTCGATCCTCTAGATTTAATCAAACCTGGTTTTCTTAAGCGCTATTTATAGACAATGTTACGGTCACAGGTTGCTCATCTGACGGGCCCTGGGAGAACACAGCATACGCTTCACATACCAACACAGATACCAAAGCTTTCACATATTTTCTTTGAAAACACCATCTTCACGCCCTATAAAAACGCCCCTGGGCTTAACGCAGGAATGTGGCCGAGCCGTTTCTCTCCGCTAGAATGGGAGTCTTTTTTGGCAAAGGCACAGATTCAATTAGCACCTGAAAGAAAGTGGGTTCCTCTGTGTAATTATATCATCTGTTTCTAGGCTCTCTAATTGAAGAATTCTGGGAAACCTTCTGTTCATCACTGCCTTCCTCAGCTGGGCCGCGCTCCGCGCTTCAGTCCATTTCCACTTGTTTGTTTTGAGCAATGGCTCGCTGGTTTTTGCTGTGATTACACATTTGATTTGGAATTAAAGATGACTTGCGCTGTTGGCTTGAACCTGATGCGCTTCGGTCGCATTAATCTTGTGAGACCAGTACTATTTCTTCACCCTGACACGTGCCCTTCACATAACAGCACTATCTATTTCTATAGAAAACATTCCCGTCTCCAGTAATTCTTTGCTGAAAACCAGGGTGTAAACTCAGATAAACACAAAATAATAATATGCATTCGGAGGTCTTGGGTAAAACCAGTAAAACGAGAAGACTGGCAATCCTTCTCTATTAATGGATAAACGTGAAACTGTGTCTCTGATTCGATTCAAAATAAATTCCCATATTTTAAAATGCACCAGACTGATTTGGAATAATGCAGATACTGTTTCTATTTAAATGTTACTATGCAATTTTTTTAATTAATGTTTTTTAATTAAATTCAATGCAACAAAAATAAATAACCACCAACGTAATAATAACAACATAAAATAATATTGCTGTAGCTACTACAATAAAACGCTGCTATCTTTGTATGGCCACCACTGGCATTAAAAAATAAATACATTTAAAAAATTAAAAACGATTCAGAAAGCTTCCTCATACACTGTATGAGCGCAGTTACACATTAAAAATCCATTACGATTTTACGGCCGTCACAAAACCTGAGGTAACTGGTATTTTGCTAGAAAGGTTTTATTGTCTCATTATCCCAGTTATCTTGACACAGCATATCTTATGCCATCGAACGGTTATTTGAGTGCAGCCACTAACCAACACAACTGAATAATGACCTACATTACTGCAAACAAACGCACAAGCGCAGACAACAACACACAATGCTCATTTACCATCTAACCAAACGTTTCATTGCTCAGACATGCGCCTCTGTCCTTCCTATCCAAACCTGGAAAAGTTAAATTAGTTTCCGCTGTGACCTTTTTGCATTTCATAACTTAGCAGAAGTACGAGAACGAAGAACTTTAAGATGTTTGAGGTGACTTTGATCTTTACAGCTGGACCCACTTTCTAAGCATGCTAGTCTGTGAAATGACCTGAGTGATTATACTTGGCCGACTTCAGCCTTTTCAAACACTGCGTCTGAGAGATAAAACATTCTAAATGCATCATAAACATCACAGTGCAGAACCGTGATTAGCTCAGCCCAGAACCCCATTGGCTGTAGGTGTTAATGGCTGAAATCAGAGGATGGGAAATGTGCTTGTGACCTTTCACCATAAACCTCCGGCTTTGCCGTCACACTACGTGGCACAAGGTCAGTAACATTTTTCTTTCTTCCACAATAATCATTTTCATTGTCTTTGTTAAAAAAGAGAGCGAGAAACAAATAAACCCACCGGACTCCCACACTGGCTTTAACAAACGTAATTTTGGAGTAATTGAACGCAACGCTGGACCGCAACACAAAGGCCTGTGAAAAATAAAACGAAGAACATTATATTCCCGTTTTGCCTTTCAATGCAACACGATAACCGCTTTGTTTTGCTCGAATTATCACATTTCGCCATCATTAAATAGTGTTCGTGCCCAAAAGCTCCCGTGCAGGATGTTGCACAGAATAACAGAGCTAAAAAAACTGTAAATGTGTCAGGATGTACCAGAACAGAGAAGCACGGCTACAACAGGGTCTGCTGGCCAACTTCAACAGCACGTCTTTACTGCACTTGCTAGCACGCTTTCGCACCAAATGAAATTAGCGTGTCTGTCTAGGGAAGCGCAGGGACTCGCATTAAAATCACACGGTGCTACGAAATCATCTAAAGAGCATCTGGACTCAGTGATTTGTTCAATAGTTTTCACCGCACCGGCACCATATGGTGAATTCAATGGCCACCGAGCGATATCGCACCTAGGCTGGGAGCTGCAAGATAGGCAAAATAATCAAACACAGACCAGAGAAAACACAAAGTCATTATAAGGCATAAGGGATGAGACGGGTTTTCAATCCCCCAGTGGGAAGGCTAAAATCGAGAGAGGCGGCGTGCTTGCACTATAATGCCCGTATAACACATATTGCTCGGTTTCAAAGAGCAACAGCTAGTCTGGTATGCACACAGGGATTAGTCCTACAAGGGACACGCCGACAAAAGATATTATCAGTTCGACAGGGTCGCCAGAGGGGATGGAAATGACATCAGAGTTAAGGCGGACAACAAAAAAGGGGTGAGAACTTGGCTGAGCCAGACACAGCCCCACCGTAAGCCATTTCATACCCCACCATATCTGATATCAGCCCTTAAGACAGAGTCAGGGGACGCGACAGACAAACGGCGACAGAGACAGAGAAAGATCCGGGGGGCGGGGCCATTAACGGGGCCCAACTGAGGGGGGCCTGTGTGCCTTGTAACCTTCTCACTTTCACACAGAATCTCTCAGAGTTAATGAGTGGATCTCAGGTATGTGCGGGTCTCCCAAACACATTTGAATTATATGACCACTAATACGAGAGCATTATGAATCACTCTGGCAAGGACTAGTGCCAGCCCAACAATTAAATGCTGTAAATTCAACCGTAGTGGCTCCGTTTCCTCCACTTATGAATTACACTGGCATGCTTTTAAGCCAGGATTGAACGATCTTTAAGTGAACGCAAAGTAAATCACTATTCAGATCAACCGGGCCTAAAGTGAGCGTGATGCTGATGAGGATGAATGCATTCTACGCGTCACCCCGAGCCACCAAACTACACTAATCTGCCTGAGGACATTCGAAACGTCAAAATCTTATTGGTTTCCCCAGATCTGCAGAGCCCCCACGGAGGTTTCAATTGGTGGATTCTGGAAGCCACGCCCCTCGATTGCCCCGTTCCTTGCCCTAGTTTTACAAAGTGTACAGACGTAAAAATCATAATACTAAAGATGAAAGGCACTGTAAAAATTCATAAAGAACTAGACAGAAAAAGTAAAACATTTACACACGACCTCTAAAAAAAACCCCTAAATTTCAAAATACAGTAACAAAATTTTACGGTTTATTGCATAATGGAATAAAACGCATAATAGAACAAAACGTGTAAATTCTTATATTTATGTATTTAAGAAAGTCAAATTAACCCTCTATATACAGTGTAAACATTATGATACATGTATTATAAGTTCCGTTTTACCCAACGCTCCTTATTCTGAGATCAGATATTGCTGCATGGAAAATCTGTGGTTGACAATAGCACTTTAAGATCCCATGGGCATTGCGTGTCTAGACCTGAACAACTGAACTCTCACATCCATCCACATCACATCCACGCCACTGGTCACACGAAACTGAGAACTTTATTTTCACATCAAATTCTCATCTGGCCATTCGTGAGGCATGTCGGTATATATGAGTCCTGCAACGCAAAACAACACAAAAATGACGCCTTTTGACAATAAAATGAATGAAGAAATGAGCATAATGCAATCGCTGGTTTAAACGCAATAGGAACTCTACACAACTTCAATGGGAACATGAAACATTTGCATGGAACGGTCTGGTAAAAATTACATTGCATGTTATTATTGCAAAAAAATGCAAATGAAGCCTAATTTTAAAAAATCATTTTTCCATATCCGCCTGCAAAAATTTTGGATGAAAAAAATAACTTGACAAAATCAAAAATAAAATAAGACAAAAACAAATTAAAACACAAACACAGTAAGTTAAAACCTTAAGATTATTATGACTAAAATAATTTTAAAATGCCTTACATTAAATGTCTTACTTTAAATGTCTTGTTTTATCCAGCGTCAAATTTTATCACGCTTTTGTCAAACCTGTAAATTCTACGAATACAACAATTCTATATTCAAGTACATTAAACGTGTTTATCATTGATTTCTGCAATACAGAAATAATTTAAATAAAATGTTTAAAAAAAAAAGTTAAAAATGACAGAGAACGTTCCGGATTGGGAACATGATGGAAGTTGATGATTTTGTGGGAATTTTCATTGTGTTCTCAGTGGAGCATAGATGCCTAAGGAGCTGCAGGTACAGCCATAAAAATGCTTTATTTGTTTTCTGAGCACATTCAGTGCTTATGTTTCCATCGGAAACCTTTATGGCATCGCAATAATATTTATGTCCAAGACAGATGGTTTCCTTTCGCTTACAATGGGATCGTATTTCTCTTCATGTCTTGCGGTTGCACGAAATTCACCCTAAAAAACTATCGATTACGGATATAAATCCTAATAAAGCCGGTTATTAATTTATCGGATCAGCGACTGCGGATTGTATGTTTTAAACATATTGAATTTCAGGAAACATACAATTAATAAAACGCTGATTATGTGGGCCTTATAAAAAATGATACACAGAAAATTATTGACTAAAAAAAAAAATGTTCAAACCTGACTTTTAATAAAATTATCAGGCAACATTTCTGTATGTTACAGTCAACTATTAAAAGTTTCAGAAAAAGCTTCAATTTTAATTCTAAAACTCAAAAATCACAAAAATCAACAGCTCCCCACAGCTCTAAACCCGACAACATCTCCCAAACTAATCCTACAAAGAGAAGATTTATCTGTGCATTTACTCGTGTTTAATCACATCTGAGATTATTTGCCTTTATGCTTCAAAATATTGCCAAACCAAAAGCAGGCAGCAAATCTGACAACGGCATTTCATTTGAGCTTTTTCCAGTTTTATTTGCTCACCACATCCTTATTTCTGAGACATATTGCATTATTACCCCGAAGCAGAACACACACACCAGGAATTTTCCATTCTGCCTTTTAAAATGTGAGAATTCACGAACTTCCAGTTCTTGCCTGTCCCAGTTTCAGTGTTTTGCTTAACATTGGCTCCTGGTGTCTCCAAACCAGGGTGACCAATAGTAATTAGTTTCAGATAATTGGTGTATTACAATCAGTGTCCCAGTGACTCAGAGAGAGATAGAGAGAGAGAGCCTGAGGGGAAGATACCTTCATTTCCTGCAGACTCTGTGAATGGTCACTGGGCTGTTTGAAACAGGGTGACACCGGTTAGCATCTCATTGTCTATTACACAAAAGTAGGGCTGTTCACCCATTAGCACCTCTTTGTAGTATCTGCTAAAGGTGTGACACACCACTTGTTAGTGTGGCGGCCGCCCTGGCTGCAATATCATTGAATTACACAAGTTCAAAGGATTGCAAACAATGGAACACACCCATATGTGTATATAATATGTCATTTCTGATTGCAATACAAGCCCTAACATGAAGTACATTATATTTTAGCTGTTCAGATTTCTTTAATCAGAACAGACATCAACAATTTCTTCATGCCCAGCTAACAGGAAACATACTGCAAACGTTCTCTTAAAGTTTTCAGAAAATGTTAGTAGGACGTTAACAATAGTTTTGAACGTTTCTTTAACGTAACAATATATATATATGAAAATAAATTATATATACGTTAATTTAAAAATATAAATAATGTTATTCTTAAGCCGCTAGCAAAATGTCAAAAATTGTCTTTAAAAATGTTTTAAAAAAACAGAATTAAAAAAAATAAAATTATTATATCCAAGCAACCATATTAATACTATGTCTACAAAAAAATGGACGTCTTCAACATACCTAGGACCTTGGAAATAAAATTAACATTTTTAACTTGATGTAAATGTTGGAGCAACGTTCTTACAACCTAAAATTGTTCATCCAAGCCCTGGTGGTCACCCAGCTAACGCCTCAGCCTGACCAGCATGCGTGTGTTTAGCAGAAGGTCGCATCTGGAACAGGAAGTGTCTGATTGACTAGGCCCTGACACTTCCTCCTGTTTCTCCGTGATGACCTGTTACTTCGGATGCCCTCTCATCCCCTGCAATGTTTGCTGCCCCACGCACGCGATCCTGCTCCCGGCTGCCAGCGCTGCGCTTGTCCGCCTTGCCGCATCACTGCACCCTCTCATCGCATTACTTCTGCTATTCTAACTTTTCCATCAATTATGCACAAGAATAACTGAGGCCTGGCCGCAGCAGATACATAAAAGGGGAGTGAAAGCCTTCATGATTCTCCCGTCTGCTAGCATGTTCCCCCTACCAATGATACGAGTGCCAGGGTGACAGCGCATGAGCATGCAAACATGGCGGCACCGCAGTGGTGCAGTAGATCAAGCACAGTTTACGAGGTCTGTTCTTCTGTGGCACGGGGCCAGTCGTTAAATGCGGGACTCTTTTGTTTTGTGTAATTTAAAAAGTTTTAGGGCTAGTTCATTTGCTTGGAATAAGAAGGATCGAAATGGCAGAGAAACTGCTAGGAATCAATAAGCGGTTAATTCAATCTGGAATTCCGCTAGTTCTTGTCGCATTGATTGAGCGCAAGATATAAATTAAACACAGTGTGCAAGGAAAGCAGTTGTAACCTCTTGATGTGCTGAAAAAAAAAAAAAGATTACAAAAGAGGGGCGCACACTTCCCAAATCCACAGCTGTTCTGTTGGAAACACAAAATGGAAGCGAGTTTGAAAATGGCCGCGTTTGTACTCTTACTGTCTGACGCGCTGACAGAACCCACCAGACAAAGGTTAGGAAGGAAAATTAATAGCAAATAGGAAATGTTTAATCAAATTTATAACAGAAGGCTAAATGTTACCGCTGTGAACTTAATGCTTAAAGAAAATAAAGAACATTAATCTAGAAAATACAAGACACAATCGATATAGCCAAACATTGACCTCTGACGGACACCCCGACCTAATTTTCTCTACATTGCGTGTGAAGGTTTTGTTGGCCAGACTTTGAGATCGCAAACAGCGTTTAATATTTGATGGGTCCCAAAGCTCTGAACGTACTCAAATATGTTACAAGAAAATGCTTTAGCGCTTAGCACAGACTGATAATCTACAATAAACTGTTTCTCAATCTCAAACCAGGTACATGAAAAGAGCATCTAAATTATCACAGATTTTTTATTAGTTTCAGATCCAAACTAGAAGTTTTCCCTTCTGTTTTGTTTTACCTAGAGATAGTAACAAAAAAGTGAAAACATTAGCCGGGTTAAATCAATGGGAATTTCTAAACAATTAACAGCCTGATTAAAGCAGTTCGGTTTTAATTGAATCTTTGGTTTACTGGGAACGAACCATTTAAAAATACCTTGCTGCTTTATTCCTCAAGGTTTTGTATTGTTTTGCCATTTTATTTTGCTCACAAAATGCTGTGCGATTTGAAAGCGTCGCATTGTATTATTCAAGAATATTACATTAACAATCTAATGATTTTGTTGGACCGCTACCACAGCTTTAATTGCAATATGTTCACAATAAATGCGGCCAAAGGAGCTTAAATGGCAAAACAATTTTTTTGCAACGATATGTCCTTCAACACAGCAAAACCTGCCTAAAAATACACATTAATCATCCAATATTTCATGTTCTCAATGGGTGAATAATTTTAAGGAGGACAGCATCAAAAAAGTCCTTGTAAGTTCTTTCATGAGAAAAAGACATTCCTCAGTAGAAAAGTATTCTTTAGCCAATAGTGCCTCGGTTTTGCAGGTGAAAGCTGGTTTTAGAGGTACTGACCAAGTTCAAATCTGACACAAGTTTCTCAAACTATAAAGCTCTCTCTCCTTTTCTCATTCTCTCCTTATCCCTTAATTCAAACTCCCAGCTAACAACTTTAGCTTAAACGTTTTCCTAACATCTCCAAATAACAAAAAGTGCTTAAATACATTATTTTAAATATTCCAGAAACATTCCAAATGTCCATTTGTTTAAAGCCACTGCTTAAAAAAAATCCTGTGATATTCTGTTAATTCTGTAACATTTTAAAACAATCCACTGACAATATAAGAACGTTTTTAATACATGATATACGGTGTAAAAAAAGTTCTACTAACTTTACTGGAAGAACATTTTTTAAAACTTTCAGAGCACCAATGTTCTGAGAAAGTTCCCTGTTAGCTGGGCTCTCGCCAAGTCAGTCTATTTTTATTAGCTTAGTCTGTCGAACAACTGCTTCCTTCATTATTTCTCATTGCGATCAAATGTGGCGTAATGAAGGGTACAAAGAGCAAACCGCTCTGCGCTTTCTCTGCAAAAGAATGCGCAAAGTAGTCATTACCGCATGCAACATTTTCCACCAATTCTTATCGAGGGGGCTTAGCAAACTTTGGGGTCCTTTCAAGAAGGTTTATCAGGTCATTAAGGTCTGAAGCTGATTAATATGAATGGTTGTTGAGGTCGTGGCTCTCTGAGGGAAACACATAAGGGTGAAGGGGTTCAGAGGAAGTGTTTTGTATCTTTACACAATGGGCCGATGACCTCCTAAGCCCTTTAGTGCCTTTCTGCTAATACCTTCAGCCAGGCCTTCAAAAGACCCCAGCGAAGACATTTCACCACTCACAGTTAAAAAGCACAAAGTTTGAGGAGCTTAACCCTAGCAAACACAGAGACTCGAAATGCATCAGTTATCAACTAAACGCTCAGAGGGGTTGAGAGAGCGCTGTGATGACTCGAGCGTAAATTCCTAAATGAAAAGAGCAACGGTTAACTTTACATTTAAAACAAGAGGCGCTCCCAGAATCCTGCGAGACGCAATAATGACCGTTTATGAGCGTATCGGCGGAGCTAAAGGTAGTAGGAAGCGCCCAGGGACCTCTCTGTGTGCTAGGGATCATCAAACAGCGGGATGCCCTATAGTTACCCTACAGGAGAACTTTCTCACTGCTGGAATGATTCTACTGATACCCCAGCCTTGAGTCACACAGCCCTGGAGGGCTAATCAGAACGGGGCATGATTTTGGGACACATACTGAGAACCCTGTGGTTCCCAACAGCAATTCTTTCCATTCTTAACTTATAGTCCCCTAAACCAATCACAAGTCTAGCCTCCTTTTCAAGCAGCCCGTATTTCCTCATACAAGCCTGCTGTATGTTCTTCCTGTGTGTAAGAGCCTAAATACTTAAAGCTCTGGCAAAGGTCCACAAAGACTGAAACAATGCCACCCTTTCACGTGGGGCTGAGGACTGGATGGGGGACGATCGGGGTCCTCAAACCGGTCAATATTTGGACATGATTTTTTTCTCCCCAGACATTGAAAAACCAAGCAGAACCCAGCATTAGGAGGCCAAAAGTGTCAGCGAGGAAGAGAAGGGTAAACACACAGAACAATACAAACTGAACCCCACACAATACCACAGAACAGCTATCACAATATCAACCCGCCACAAACCGCAAACCGTGGGCTTTGTTTTTAAAGTGGGGATTAAAACTGAGCCGGCACAAAAAGGGAACCATTTGAGGTCATATTGCCCCGCGCTCCCATGCCGGAGCTAAGAGGTGAAAAAGAGAAGGCTTTAGAGAAGAGCCATGACACTTTCCATTTCCGTAGCATAGAGACGGGCAGGAAAAAACGAGGAGAAAACACTCAGCTGTGAAACGCTAAAAAAACATAAACATTTTCAATCTAAAGGGTTGCAATTACTATGCACCACATCACCTGACACAGAAGGCTTTAAAAACTGTAGTAAAAAGTGCCACATCTGTTACTGAGCGATTTGAGAAGCATTATCAGTGATTAAAACTGGACCGTGGACTGACTCCACCAGAATGCTGAAATCCGTCTACCCAGCTGTTAGGTCCATTCGACAGACCTCTTTGATGGACAGCAGTATCAACTTCCATAGCACCACATACACAAACAGCCAGAAGATTACTGTAGGAATCCGATACTGATTCCTGGCTGATCCCACCTATCAACAACAAATAAACAGGTTTCATTTTCAACACATGACTAATTGACTTGATAATGCCTGGAAATGGCAAAAAAAAAAAAAAAAAAAAACATTGACCGACGGATGCGTTTGTAATTTATGGAGATCTAGATTACATGAACTCCACGCTCTCAGAAACACAAAAAGACGGATACAGGGAAAAGGCAAACAATGAGCTCCCTATCTGCAACCAAATCCAGCAATTCTTTAGAAAGAATAATGTCTCAAACCAAAAAATGGCTAATCTGAGAATGAGCTGGGAAACTTCAGAGAAAATCTGCCAACTTGAATTGAATTTGTAATTGCAAGCGGCGCGGACCGCATTTTAAAAAAGCCTCGAAACCCAGTGAAGCTTGTAAGAGCACCATACGTGAGGCAAGACAAGAGCTTACATCTGAATGGGTGCGCTGCAAATCTCAAGCCAAAAACTAAAGGAGCCCTTTAAATCCCTTAAAGAATCTCTATAGACTCGGCTGTACTCACTCATGTGAAAATACTCAATCACCGAGTATATTCATCGCTGCGTTGAAGTGCAACTCCTGCGCTTACAAAATAAGGATTAAGAAAGAAGTCTGAAGCACGATTAGAGAAAAAAAATGAATAAACAATTGTGTTCCTTGTTATTATAGAACCACATTTGTCACTAAATGCCATTAAGCTGTTTAAAACTTCAATTAAAGCTCTAATGTAGGCAATCTTTCTCGTACTGAGACATTAATATTTCACTGCATAGCTAGTTAAATCTTGAAGTTGAACTTTTGCGCAGCTGTCTCTAATGTTCGTAATTTAGGGATGTTAATGAGCAATATATTAAGAGAGGATATTGCAGTTATTTAAATGAACACACTGCAGCCTCGTACACCAAGTTAAAATGCTTAACAACTGATCTATTGTTCTTAACTGTCCAAGAAACTGGTATGATTTGTTGACCTCTGAAAATCAAAAACTGCCAAAGAGGAAACTTGTTTTGGAGTAATGACTGGTACATTGCTGAATTCAGTGCCCTGAACTGAGCACTGTTACATTATACAGCACAGCGAGATTTGAATCAGGCCATTGGGTGAGCGCTTGAATGCGAATGAGAGATACTCATTTAAACTAACTCATTTATTTGCTAGAGGGGCCTCATTCTGCCCCGACAAAACCCAGGCAGGGAGCCTTCAACATGCACACACATTTTCACAATTGCACAGACACACTCTCTCTGCCAAGCTATACAGCGAGGGCTCGCCCTCAGAGTCACCCTAACCAAGGCTCAATACTGTTCGATGATGGTCTTGTGCTGTTATCACTAAACGTGTGACCCCTGCATGCGTTTGTCTCTCATGAGCATGCACCCAACCGGGCATCAGCCACTGCTGAAATGCTACTCTAGGTTTGACCCATTGTGTAAGCCCAGCATGGGGCTGGGGTGCAGGGCAGAGAGAAAACCCCATGGCAACTGAAGGGGGGCAACTGAGAATGGAGATGAGTTGGAGTCGGACGCTTTCGGGGCAACTCCACGGAGTTTCATGGAATTTTTAAAATGCTTCGCCAGAGGATATTCCCACATTCTAAATAAAGTGCGTGAGGGGAGTTCTTATAAATGGAGTGATTGTTATGAAGAAGTTAATAATAGAGTAAATCATTCCTGTATGTGAATATTTATAATGCTGACATTCAGTGCAGCTCAAAATTTCAAAAATATTGAAATTTACACAAATAAATTGAAGCAAAAATACACTTTTACTTTCCAATAAACTTCTCCATATTCTACTTGTAACTAAAGCCATATATTGCCTTTGAACTGGAAACTTTGTACCAAGAGAAATTTTCAACCACGCACTTTAACGCCTAATAATGATTAAGAATAACATACAACTGCGTCCTTTCAGAACTATAATGGGTAAAATCTACATTCAAACAGCTACATGACTATTGAAAGTTTTAAAGTTGACCAACAAACCATGATATTTAATGCAAATGGTGTTTCAGAAGGGAACGTTTAGGGCGAACGGGTGGCTAAGGGTCTGAAACGCACAGATAGACGTCTTACCTCTAACAGCCTGTCTGTCAAACTTTATAAAAGGAAAGCAATGGCTAAATAAATCTACTGAGAGGAAAATAAATAAATGCACTCAATTCTGCACCAGTTATACCAAAAATCACTCCATGAAACACCAACCTAACCATTAAACATCGTGCAACCATTCGGTTATGAAAAGCCAAGGCGCATAGAAAATTTAACAACTGCTTGCACCCCTTTTATTTTCACTATTGCCTGAAAAATAACGCGACCGAAACGCGCAGCACGAGCGTTTCAATGCAAGTTTTGCGCTGCGCGTTTCTCGCGTCTGGCGATACGGCAACGAAACTTATGGAGATGATCGCGGTTCACAACATGAGAAACCTCCTCTCGGTACCCGCCTGCAATTGCTCTCCATCCGGTTTGTGCCCTAAAAGATGGAGCTAAACGACAGAAGCGCATTAAGTAAAAGCGTAATGGTTTTACCATTTACTGCGCAAGTAACTCACCTTGGGTTTGTTCTGTTCCAGTAGACGGCATAGCGATCGGCTACAACCTTGGACGCCGGATCCAGGCCCAACACAGACATCCACAGGCTGATAAACACGAAATAAAACATTTCCATTTGCAGCATTTCTGAAAGTTTCGGTCGCAGTCCTTTCAATGCAATGCGATACAGCGCTGATGCTTTAAACTGACAGATCGGGCGACCTCGTCTGTTTTTGCTCAATATCCAGATGTGAAATGTACTTTTACTTATTTTGCACGCAAATCTCACGCCAGTTCAACACACAGCGCGGTGCATGAAAACCCTAAAGTGTTTTTGAGAGTCACAATAACAATAAACGAGAAGAAACGGACTTGGATTGAAAGATAAAGACAGAAGCAGTTTTACTATGTTTGCGGTCTGTCAGTAGCCGGGCTGATAATGCATTCATCTCAGGCGCATCTCTTCTTGCTATGACCACAAAACGACAAGAGTTCATGTAAAAACAAAACAAATTTGTACAAATTTCAGGTCCTTGAATGTTTTTCACTTTCCATTAGTCAGGTTTACAAGCCGGCGTCTGTAGTTAGTTTTCGCAAACGAAAGCAACAACATACATCCACCGCCTGCGTGTTGTCCACCATGTAAATCAAGTATAACTCAGTTTATACAGTCAGATCTTTAGGTTTGTGAAGTGGTTTCAGCTGATGTTGTCCAGATCGTTGTCCTGAAACTGTCAGGGTCGAGCGAACCGAAGCTCTGGAGTCCAAACTACCTTTGCGCACGAAACGCAATGAATGCGCACGACGGGACTCTACAATTGCACGTTTCTGTGATATTCAAGATGAGATTGGTAAGATAGTCCACAACAGTAGCGATCCAGACAGCCGAGTTGGTCAGGGTGCGAGAGCCATGCCGTCTCAGAGAGAGAGAGAGAGAGAGAGAGAGAGAGGTACAGTTTCCAGCGCTCACTCTCTCGCTCCCATTGGTTTGCATTTTGGATGATGGGCGTCTCACTCGCAACCACCACAACCCGCCCCCAAATGTGGTCGATCTTTTTTTGCTGTGGTGTAATTCCCAGGACAGGATAAATTCCCAGGATAAGGTCACTTTAAAGCATTTCACGACCCCAAATATCCGAGAGTTACGTTTCGTTATTCTAATGCTAGATTTACTTTGAACATATTGGTTAACGTTGCGTCTAAGTAACGGGAACGGTGCGTAAAATTGCAACGAAATCTGAAACGATCTTAAGCAAAACTCGCTGTGTGGTTCACAAAGCGTTTGTTTATGTGGGTGGTTTGCTCTAGTTTGCTTTTGAGATATTGGTGCACACGTCCTCAAAATGACAACAGTTCCCACTCATGCCCATCTCGAGTAAATACAGGGTTCACATGAACGACCGACACCGCCGGCTCCGCACGCAGACCTTTGCGCCCTAATACGCCCCGTAGCGGAGCGTCTGAAAACCGTCCAAAGAAACACGTGGGCACGTATGTGTTGAGATGGCCAAGGCTGCAGAACTGTCTATTGTGCAGGTTTTATCCTTGCACGTTTGCAGGTAAAATCAACTATAATAAAGCAAAGAACATCAGTGAACTTATACCTCTCGTCACCGTTTTGTAAGGGATCTAATGTAGTCTGTGTTTTTGGACTTCATCGTTTCACGTGCCACCAGTAATCGTCTCATCTCAGACAAAAAAGCCGTTTAAATGAGGGTCAGATGGCTTCAACATGCAGTTACAATCTCACCACAGTATCCTCCTACTCTTTTGCATGTTATTTCCCGCTTTGCCTTAGCCGCTCACACAGACACTGTTACAGGGAATTTAACCGATTATGATATTACACCGTGGCTGGATTTTACATTTGTGCAGTAAAAGATAAAACAAACACAGAGTGTCATTAAACGGTGTTTTGGAATAACAACATTCCTACTTCTCCCCCAGAGTCTCATTCCATAAGTTCGGAATAAGATGGCATTACATAACAACATCCCATTGTTAAGACAAAAGCCCCTAACTGCATTTAACGTTCCCTGATTGTATTTCTGAAGTAATTCCTGATCCACAAAGCAATTTTATCAATTTTACTCCTTTTCAACATGATTGATGAGTACAATTACATTTCACACTCATGTTTCTGCTAGCTTCCCATCAACAGCGTTCACGTAAAACTGTTTATTGAACAAATTAATGCAATAAAATCTGTAATAACGGTTTCGATCTAACCCTGTTCCCAATTGCTCCCGGTTCTTCCCTCTTTTCCATTACATGCTGAAGCCCCCACGTCTCTCTGCTCATCACACAGCCTGCCGAACAAACTCCTGGAAGAATAAATGTTTATATCTGCCACAGGCGGGCTGTTTATTTCGCTGTATTTTAGCGGCTGGTCTTTCAGGTTAGGCCTGAAATGAATTAAACTGACTCTGGTCTGTCTCTCCAATCTATAGCGTTTCAGACGGACTGGCGTCTTATTTACATGCATGTACCAACAATGAACGTAAAGATGCTGAATATGTAGAACATATGCAAACAGAGACTGATGATTGAGGCTATGGGGTTCTCAAAACGCAATGATGCAATTACTGTCATCGTCTGTGATGACATCATAATAGGGGGACTTTGCGTTCTAGCCATTTTCGTGCAAGAATAAAACGTCTTTCTGATGCAGCCGTTGCACTGATTAAAAGTGCAAGTGCAAATATTCATTTAATTAACCATGATAAACGTTTAATAGATTATCCATTTGCGCTTTATTACGACTCGTGTGGCATCTTGTAAATGGCTGCCTAAAATAAAACATGAACTGAATCATCCAATTATTCTGAAATGAGAGTTTTTTCTCGTCCACACATTCAGCATAATGAGATGAAAGACCTGAACTAGCGCAAGGGGTTATTTTCAGATAATTCTATTCCTCTACATCTAAAGTTCGCCTGAACGTTGCGCTTGTTTAAAGAGGTCTTGGCATGCGTGAACTATAATAGGTGTTTCTGTTTTGCTTTTCAACAAATGATTTAAACATATTTTCTTTATTCTACGCTGCCGTTTCCATTCTTATAAAACAGTTCCTGGTTCTATGAAGCTCCTCCTTCAGAATTATGAAGTGAGCTCAGATTGGTTCGCTCGCCCAGTGTGTTGTAACTGGCTAATCACTTCCTTTAACAATCCTTTAAAAGCAATTCAGGTTAAAAATATCTCTCTTTGCAGCGAACATTAAACAATGTAACTTTGCAGATATACTGTAGTTTAGGCTTAAACAACAACATTACACACTATAGTTGAAAAAGACAATGCATAATAAAACCTCTTTAAACATGATTTATTTGAATAATATGCAAACACACTGTCGTATCTCTACACCTGCAACCAGACAGATGAAGCTAAAAACGTTTTTTACTGCCAGGCGTATCCTTACTGCACGGTACCAAATCCCTCTGACCCACAGAACTTTCCCTGTTCAAGCTCATCATATGAAAAGACTGCTGCAGACATCGGAATGCCAACTATTCCGCAACGGGAAGTTCTCACCGTAGTTTAATGTTACCGTGGAGACTGACCGCATGTCTCTGATCATAGGCGTGGCAACATGGTAGGAGAAAGAGGAAGCTCTTGCCGCCACGGGTCGCTCACCGGATAAATCCGGATCAGAACAAGACCCGGATTCTTTCGCTCAACTGCAATCAACTAACTTATCAGTTTCAGCTGACTTCATTCGTGTAATCTCCTCCTCTGAACACATTTTTAGATGACAGCCTAGCAGATAAAGAAGTGAATGTCAGGAAGTATTATAGGAATTTTTTTGGAATACACAACATAAGTCCTCAGGGATTTTCTGATGTAGAGTAGAGAAGACACAAAACATAAAACTGATGTAATTCTATAAAGTCAACCAAGTGAGAGGAAAAACAATAAACAAACCCTATTAAAAAACTAGATTGCAAAGAAATGAAAGCACCTCAACTCATTCATAAAAATACATAATTTGCAAAAATATGTCTTTGCCGTTACCAGTCCTCTGAGTTTTACAGGTGAGACTTTCACCCTAGTGTATATTTCTCAGAAAATGTTAAAACTTCAAAACCAGTTTCTGTTTAGACACATACACTAATGTTATGGCTACAAAAAAGCTCTAAAACTTTTCAACTATCAATGCCAGGAAAAAATAGTTTACTAAACGTTACCATACGTTGACCCAGAATTTTATGCTGTCGTTCTTCATGGGGGTAAAAAACAAGACAAACTAGATTAACCAAACACCAAAAACGTAACTTAATATATCACAGTTATCATCCATGTTTGTTCTGAAACAAACAACAGTTTTAAAACTGCCCTATTGCCCTACAATAATCAATGGTATTGCAAAAGTATTGCTATTATACTAACACAGCTTTGTCTGAACACAGACTCACGAAAAAGCACATCACACATTTACTCAGCACTCCCTCACCAAGCGTTTCTGCTGAATAAAGGCACTTGTTGAGAACAGGTCTTCAGAGAGAAAAGAAGTCCAACCTAAGGAGATAAGAAGCACAAGCAGATACTGGTGACAATTTAAGACCTTGTGTATGAAGGGGACAGCAAACAAACTTCCTATCATATCAAACCGACTGGGATTTCCCTATTGCAGGAAAAGAGCTACAGGTTCCAGAGCCTGGGTCGTGGAAGAGGGAATACACAGGGAAAAAAATGGAATGTCTGGCTTCATTAGGAAAAGATACCTGACCCTCCGGTGGGATCGTCAGAGTGTGAATGAAACAGGCAGATGTATTTCAATAAAGCCAGAGGTGGCCTTTTACTCAGCCTGAAAAGTCTCCGTCTGCTCAAGTCATTCTTTGCATGTTCTGGTGATGATGACTGACGCGAATGAGAAAAGAGTCTCTTGTGAAAAGAATATTGAAAAGATGGCTACAGCAGCGGAGCTCAGCTTGCATTGTTTCGTGAAGAAAAGACATGAGTGAATATAAGCTACAAGAACTGCAGACAGAACCTGTTTAGACCAACACAAATTTCCATGCTGGTCCAGCATCAACCAACCTGCTCTTTCTCTTGGTTTCTTACCTATTAAAATAATCCACTGTTCAACTGCATCAGACTCCAAGGCCTGCCTCAGCATCTGAGCAACAATATTATGGCATGCAGAACAGTAAGCAGCTGGTGTCTCCGTGTAGTCATGTCACGGGTGAGCGGTTGTGACCTTTTCATCCACCGCGGTAGAAAAGCACCGCAAGGTGACCATGGACCGCCAAGCCCGCCACGAACGCGACAGAAGCCTAAATTATCGGTGGCACGGAACCAGCTCCCGCCACGCCATGAAAGCTGCTGTCATTTCTTTCTGACGTCTCCCATCTCATTGCTAATCTTTGGGCTAAACATTGCTGACACCGAGAAATGATTTATTGGTTGTTTGATGCATTTAATAGCTTCCTTATTAAGATTTACGACATCTGTCAGACCTGTGATTCATTAGCTTGAACTGCTCTTCTAAGCACAACTTGGAGGAACTTGCAGATCTATCAAGACTTTGGGCTGGTGCTAACTTCAGATACTCAGGGGTACGTTACACGCTCTGATATCACAGGGTACATTTACCTCTCTTTGTTCCAGAACAGGTTGGCTCTGAGGGAGAGCGAGCGAGTCAATGGCAGGCTCATGTCGTGGAGGGTCTTTTAACAGAGTCAGGGGTCAGAGCCAGACTCCTGATGCGTTGCATAATAATGAGGTGCCTCTTCACTCACCCTGTCAGGATACATTAGTGCTGGTACGCCTCACACTCTTTACTGCTCTCTCGCTCATTTTCTCTCTCTACCTCAGATCGCTCCTCACACCCATAGAGTTTCATTTTACCCACCCAAAACTGATCATGTGACTCCGATCTATAAACCGTATAGAGCCTTTTCCATTCTGATAAGAATAAGTAATTTTCTAAACGTTTTCTCTCTCAGACAAAATAACACGTTTAAGCGTTAATAAATTGCCTTGTGCGACCTCAAGCTGGTTTTTAAATATGCTAGGATATAATTATGCCCTCTGAAACATAACAGGGATGACAGATTTACAGTTTAATTTGAATTACAAGCACTGTGCTCAAGGTAGAGAAATTACAAGCCACATCTAAGAAACAAAACTTAACGCTGATATTTCTACATCAGTTTTCACTTTTACTTAAAAATAAATTAACTAGCAATTATCAAGCACAAAAGTAAAAATCTCTTGACATTTAAAGCTGCCTTCCTACTGACAAACACACGAGACTTAACCTAAAAGTTCCTGTCATAAAAAGATCATATCACAACAACAAAAATTCATTGTTAAAGCTATTTTAACACAGACTGCACGTATAAGTGACACAAAAGGCCCCAGTTTTGTTGAATGCCACACGTATGATGTAATCACAAATAAATTAGCTGCTAAATCTGTGACTTATGACTATTCCCTGGTTTACAATCTATGCATTTACCCCTAATCCCAGAAATGTACCAGTAATCCGCAGTGCAGTAAACAAAGAGGGTTGTGGATTATCCGTACAGGCGTGTATTTGAGGGTGGCCGGGAAGCCTGGACATTGTCAGGATTTTACCGTTCCATGCATGAGTTGTTGCGCAGAATTCTGCTCTCTCACGATCTACACAAAAACAGCTAACAATTAGGTTGTAATAATATTCTCCTAATGTTTCCATTAAGTAACAAAAATGTTGAAACAAAGTTCTAGGAGCGTTCGAGACATTTCGTTTTTCAGATCTTGAATTAACAATATTGCTTGGTTACAAAAACATTATTCAAAATAAAAAAAAACTACTTCTTGATATAACTTTTAAAAAATGTTTGTCAACGTTCTAAAAACTTTACCTGGTACCTGTGGAGCAGAATGCTTGCAAATGCACCCATTACTCACGCAGAATAAACATGGCGCTTACACAAGGGACATATGTGGTACGTGAACGCTGACCTAATGCATCAAACACACTCGCCTCTGCGGAAAAACACCCCATTGGTTGCACAGGTGACTGTTTAACTCGCCCAAACCAAACAAAGTTCCTTTCCATGCGTGCCCCAAATTTACTCACACTTTTTAACATACTGCATACATGATCTTAAGCAAACACACACACACCTTGAGTTACTTTTATACTGTAAACCGGTTTATAAGCACCAGCGGTGGATTTTAACAGTGGTGAAATGGTCAAATTCCATCTGTGCTCTCCAGAGACCTCCCCACAGAGCTGGAAAGAGGTGTTTTTTTAAGCACAGTATTTTTCTCCGAGCGGTAACTGCAGAAATGTGCTCTGTGGGATTAGAGAGACATTCTAATGAGACCAGAGGGCCGACACTGGATCACATCAAGGGCCCCTTTCACTTCACGATCAGAATCTGTGGGAACAACTGCGGTCCGGACAATGGCGCTGATATGGAAGCGAAATGAAATGTAGAGGAAGGAAGGGGTTAGTGATTAGTGCAGAAGATGAGATTTATGGTCTCCGGAGAGCCGTCCGTAATGATATGTGAGAGGAAGACCTGCCTCATTACAATGCTACACACCGCCAGTCTGGTCACAGGCAACCATCTTTCACCAAACCAATAACGGCCCATCCAGGCAACGGATTTTACTGGGTATGTATAAACTTGAGCAGAGCGGTAGGAATTTGCAATTGCTCCACATGAAATATTATTATGCTGAATTACAAGGGCGGAATTCAAAAGGAATCGTAGGCAAATTCAAGCGTGCCGCGATTAAAGTAAAATAAGCACATATTAAACAAACAGATGTTATCTCTGACGCAGAAGCGGGTCTTTGAATAACTCGTGCTTCCGAGCCAAATGGAACATTTGACTCCAATTTTAGCCCTAAACGGTGAACGAGAAGGTAATCTAGAATGGATCAAATCTAATCAAGTTAAACAGATTTCTTGAACACAATATGCTACCGTTTCGCTTTTGGAATATCCACGTGCAAGCTGGGAAATCTCTGAGAGTAAACAGGATACACAGACAGGTCAATAGGTGATCCATTAATAATAGGAATCATTGGAAATGTTTACACAGAGAGTCCTTTAACTATAAGCATCCCAGCTAACAATTCCATTACGTCAACATTAGAAATAGTAGACATTCAACATACAAAGCATCAATTCAAAAACATAATTTTTAAGACATTATATGAACATTATTTCTTAAATAAGAATATATTAAAACAACACCTAATTTAAAAGGTTTGAAAAATGCAGATATTAATGTGTGTGTGTGTGTGTGTGTGTGTGTATAAATATATATATAAATAAACCTTTCAAACCTTTTAAATTAGGTAATGTTTTTACCGTTCCACTAACTACTTAAAAACGCTGCTTTTGATATGCATGCTATATAATGTTAAAAAAGTTCTACTAACATTAATGCAAGAACTGAGAACGTTAGCCAAGATTCTGAGAACATTGCAGCTGGGTTCTGACTTCACCAGACTCTGGTTAGAAGCCATGGCCTGAGAATCACACTGCAGACAGAAACAGTTTGACTGTACTCCCATTGACTCTGTATGAATATGCCGTTCTTTTCCATTGCAAATGCGGTTCAATGAATAAAATTATAACAAATTATGCAGATTGTCTGGCCCAACAAGCTGTCAAAAGACTTACAATTGAAATTCAATCCCCTCCTCCAAAAAAATTTTGCAGCTCTGCCAAATATTAACAAAGCAATTACAAATGCATGTTGCATGCTTCTGCTACAAAAGCTAGCAAAGGGTGAAGAGAGGCTAGGCTACAACCAAATATAATTTTAATGTGCCAAGGTTATTATTAACAGCAAGGTTATCTTCTCTCGATGTTATCATAATTTTTGTAAACAGCTCCAATGGCTAGCGCAGCGAGCAAACATGCAAAGACAAATATCTGTCCTGCTGAATAACAATGACTTACAGCAACAGTCCGACACTGGTGACCTTATACGGAAGAGAACATACATCAAGCTACGTTCCTACAGGAAACCAAAAGCAGCAACATGTATTTCTATGGCTTGTAAAGACGGAAACATCTTATGGAGTAATTTCACAGTTCACGTGGCTCCCAGCAAGTCAGTATAAAGGGAAGCCCTTGGCCTTTACTATGTGGTTGATCATTCAGAAATGACCCAGTACTATTTGCCCGCTTGGCACACCAATGACCCCGGTGGCATTTACCCCCGTCCCAGTGAGACCAGCATCTGCCATTTAGCACCACCATAATGACCGTGGTATTTACCCAGGGTTGTACGATTTCATAATGGCTGCAAGCTGTTTATTGGGCAAGACGGATAAGAGACTGGCTGCAGCCCGGTGTGATGTCACGGCCTCCCCCGGGGAGAAGAGACAATTATTTGTTAAGCGAATGTCGTCGGCGAGTTCAACGCGCCAGGCTGAAAATCGCTCCCCGGCACCCAGGCTATAAATGATGGACAGTTTCCACCGACTCCCTGGAGGGCCCTGATGGATGTGAATTGATTTAATGAGCCTTTACAGACGAAAGCGATTTTAGGATGCATATTTTATTTCATATATCCGGCGGTTCCACAGATCCATTCGTCACAATCCATATCATACCTTTGTGCGTGAGCGTTAAAGAGAACTAGACGGAGGGAGAGAGGGAGCGAAAAATGGAAAGGCAAAAAAATTGAAAGAAATCCGCACCGAATGGCATGAAAAATAAATTGGAGTTCATAGAATTTTCTCATCTTTGCTTTGAGCTTCAGTGGCAGTTTCTCGCTTCTGTGTGTTTACCTGCTCCTCTAAAACATCTCTGCGCTCACATCGCCAGACTGGCAGATGAAACATCTCAATGATCACAATAATACGCGTCTCACGCGCAACAATGAGATCGGGCCTTGAGTAAAGACACTTTCTGCGATCGATAAACCCCCTCTGTTAAAAATGAAATGTATTGATCTCCGCTATCTCAGGCAGTTTTACAGATGGAGGCAGAACAAATCACCAAGTATTGAAGAGCCGGCCTGAATATTGAAAACTTTTTGTTACTTATTTCCTGCATCTCGTACGCAAACGTTCTCCTGCCGTTTTATCCCCCTATGCTACTTAAATGTGAGTAACCAAATTAAATTTAATGTTAATCATTTTAAGTTAAAGTGTGGCACATGGGATCACCAGATACACACACACACACACACACACACACACACACACACACACACACACACACACACACACACACACAGGTGCTATACAGAAAAACGGAGTGACATGTTTGTTAAATATCCATCTGCTCAGGAGAATAACTTTTCATTTACCTACAGCTCAGAGACACTTATTGAATCTTAGATGAAATTATACCTGGTCACTTCATTTATTGTCACTGATCTGTATGCAATCAAGAAAAACGAGCCACAGACGTCCTCTAAGATGCATTTAAGACAAACAATGATCTGATCACTCAATCCACCTCAGGACACGCACGCAAGACGCCAACATAAAAAAAAAACCTTCCCGCCAAACTGACATTTGGGAGCCTTGAGAATGGTAATATCTGGCTGTCAAGTTCAGCTGCAATTCTGCTTGATTTATTGAAGTATTTATATTCAAAATGCAAACCCAGGTTTCCCTGCTTGCTAATGAAAAACTCACCAGAAAAATCCCAGACCTAAAAAAAAACAAATGAATTGACATTATCCACAAAAGCATATCTTTAAAGACACAGACGGCGGAACACATTTAACAAGCTGAAGGACATGATGTAAAATTTAATTCGGTTAATTGGATATTATTTGGGGTTTTAGCCGGTTTTAGACTCTTTTAGTATCAGAGTCGGTCTGTGTTTGCATTTAATTCTGTGCACAGCAGAGACTGACATCCTGCAAAGAGACTCTCTTCCAGACTGACACTTGAAACAAGGTGCCAAACAAAAGAGCCTGTTCTCTCTTTCTCCGAATAATTAGAGTGCGAGAGAGCGGCGAGCAGAAACATCATGTCACAGGTATGCTTCATTTAGCACATCTCCTCTAATGAACAGACCATCGCTGCACTCCAGCCACTAAAGACAATTAAACATTTCATCTGACGCGCTGCAGTTTAATCCCTGATATCTGCTGTTACTTGTTGATTTCACACAGTGACCTGATTAGTCCAGGAATGTCAAATGTGGCATGACAGCCACGAAACACCAATAGCTTCTCTGTTTGCCTTTTTGTGAAAACAAGTCAAAGACTTCATGCTGTGAGACATATCAACCCACTTCAGCCTGGAAACGTAGGTTTAATTGCTGCTCTAAACACGGTTTTTAAGTCGTTCGATTCATTAGCTCAGCATTATTCGCTTCGGATTGCTTGTTTGATTTTTTTTTTCAGCCAAATAACACACATATCTTGCCCTCTATGCTTTCTGTTTGAACTTAAAACAATGACTAGAGAGTTAAACTGCATTTCCTACAGAATAATTTCTCAATTTCATGCTTGCAAATGTTTCGCGGGAGCCCTGACATTGCCCCATCGAAATGATCTGAACAGACAGAGGAGCCAATAAATTTAAATATTCAACTGGACGCCCATGGACGCCAACACATAACTCAAATACCATGATGACAAGTAAAAAGATGAGCTCTGAATAATCACCATCGGAGGAAGAGCCATGAATGATAACTAACTCAGCAACAGCACAAGTAAAACCAGCAAATGTTAAAACAATAAACATTTGTCACTATAATTTATTCATGCAATGCAATGTAATTTTATTCTGCAGTGAAATGCATGTTGGAAACTCAAATAGACCCACAGCAGAAGTATGTATATTAAATCCATAACACTTAATCTAAACACTCTGAATTTACCTGTGATTTAACTAATGAAAGGAAATCAACTGAGACTCTGTAGTAACTGGTAAAATTGAGCCAAAATGACAGAAACTACTGTAACAATCCAAATGGTTAATGCTATGAAATATATACTACATAATATGATGAAAAATATGTACCGCAATAATAAAAAGATACTTTTTTATATAAGCTAGACTTTTATAACAGTAACTCAAATTGGACCCCAATTGATCTGCAGCTGCAGCCAAGATCATAATTTCTGTGCAGAAAAAAAACAAAACACAGAAACCTCAATAAAAAACAAAAAGAGCTTTTATTCTGAATTGTGATGCCCCTCTCTCTCCTGTCATATGCCTCTGGAGTTTCCAGACTGTATAATGGCCCATTGATTAGATTTGTGTGATCTTTAATTTAACAATAAGATCTGATGACCTGGGCAGCTATTTCTAAAACATCATTTGACAGTGAGGCATACCATTCAAAGACTGCATCTACCCCGGTCAACACATTCAAACTCACTGCAGCCACAGCAATAAGGTGTTTCATTTTCCAGCACAGAAGCGCTGATATAAATAAAGTTGTCATGTTGGAGAAAAATACAGGCGGCCCAAGTAATAAACCGTGCAGCTCTCCCTAATCTGTGAACATTCTGACTGAGTTCAGTTGTCTGAGTCGGCTGCACTTTGGCCTGATCTGTCTGGACCGTGCAGATGCTCTGACTGATAACACGGACACCGCGGCGGGTCGGATTAAACAAACTCACCTCATTCGCTCACCAGCTAAAGGTGCGAGGGTCCAGGGGTCACAGCTGAATCCACAGATTAGTTCACTGCTCTCAGTTAGGCAAATCTGATCATTCCACCCCCGAAAGAGGAGGCAATTCATCATAGGCGCCTATAAATCACACAAGCTGACCCATTGAGCACATTCCACAACCTTAGGTCCTCAAACCAGTTTATCTTAGTCTTTAAACATCCCATAATGCTGCTGGAGGACAAATTCAAGGCAACACAATGGGCGGACGGTCATTTTCTGTGTAGTAAAACAAGAATTGCACAACAAATTGCAGGCACAAAAAAGCAGGAGATCTATGAATTGGGGCTATAAATGGGCGAGCGTGTCCCTCCCTCCCTCTCCAACAGGGAAATGCAGGCGAACGGTCACTGTGGATTTTCTCAGAGTGTGGCTAATTTAGATAAGCTAAGCTAACATACTTCAGGCAACGGTGCTTTACTGCCTTAGACTGGAGAAGAATGTAAACAAAGAGATCGTACCAAGGCCTCTGTTCAAAGAGAAGAGCCACAGACCTCAGGCACCTGCGTGACTGCAGGAGATGGTCTGTTCATACTAAGCATTTAATGACCAACTTTAATTGGCCTATCAATGCTGACAGCAGAAAGCCGAAATGAGCCAAGATCTCATTTCATTAGCTGGTTTGTCAATGACACACAGCTTCCTGTAGCAAGGTTATTATCATTAGCTACAAACTAGCACAAACACTTTGGTTTTAAAAAAGTAAATACAAGGATTTCTAAAAAAAAAATAAGAATTTAAACCTAAATGTGCACTACAAAAAATAATCACTACAAAGAAAATAACTTCAGGTTATGTATATTCAATCAAATAAACCAGGCAAAAGTTTTACTGACAGGGAACAACGGCGCTGGAGGAACAATTGTCTGCGCTTCTCATGGTCATCCTCACAATTATTTACATTTACAGGCGGTTTGGTGTGTTTACAAGACAGAGAGTCTGTTCTCACAGGTTTTAGGTCAGAGGTGACTGACAGGCCCAGAAGGAACCTGTGGACTTCTACTGTGGTCTTTTTCCCCCTCCTAATTCAGCACAAAAAAATGCAAGGAATTTGTTGCATGGATTTAAAGACGCATTCAATCATTTTTGGTTCATGTTTAGTTGGCTGATCTGACATTAAACAGACAAGTGAGTGAAGCCAAGTAATAAAAAAAATTCAGTCTTAATGTAAAGTGTCAGATTAAGAGGGGACATAAAGACACAGGAAGTGGTTTAACAGGTCACGTGATCCTAAAATGGCGGGTCCCATGGTGACTCCGCCCCCTGTAAAATAAACAGCTTTGGAGGCCAACAAAAATGTGTTTAACACCTTCAGTTACGTGACAATGGCATTTGGGAGGCCTGAAAAAGCAAACAAACACGTTTCAAAGTGCAAGTTTCTGAAGATAAAACTGCTGCCATCTCTGTTTTTAACTGCCAAAATACCAGTTAGTGAAAATAGTGCATCATATACATGCAGGCAATGGAAAACAAAGTATTTTGCCAAGCCAGTAATTGTGGATAGACTGAACGGGGATCAGTTTACTAGTGGCAAAGCCAACTAATACAATACTGCATTATTATTTGTAACTGAAAATATAAAAGCCAGCTAAAATATTTAGCAAACAAATATGCAACAGGCACGGGTTGTACAGAACTTCCTAAATAATGGAAACCAATCACTGATTCCATGTGGACCTTCTAAGTGGGAGAAATGGAGAACAGAAGGAAAGAAAAGACAGGATGCAGGAATTGTGAGGGAATTTTGTTTCAGGACAGGCTGTTTGTGGACATCTACTGCAAGATGTGCCGTGTCGCTGTAATACGAGTTCATGCTAATGGGCCTACATTGCATGGGAAAAGGTTACAGACACCAGACACGACATCAAACATACGTGCAACTCTGACAGCAGTGAAGACAGAATGCAGCGTCCCCTTGTGGAGGCCATTAAACTCCCCCCTTAGGCTTTTTTCCATTAAAAGACCCTTCGTGTAATTCTCAAAGCGAGCTCCTAATTTTGCCAAACATGTGTGCACTGAAGTGATAAATGCAGGCATAATTATCTTCCTCTGAACAAAGTCACAATAATTCTGCCCATTCTTCACTGTAGGAGCCCTACAGCGAAACCAAACGGGGGTCTTATTAGCAGCAACCCTCTCGCTAACAACCTTTAACACTCAAAGAGGCAACACGGCCTCTTAAATCACAGGGCCAAAGGTCTGGACCTTCATCTCTGTAGTGTTATGCAGAGACACTGCATCTCTATGAGCTCCCAGTGATTTAGCCGCAACCAAAGCTGCTCCTACCTCCAAAGTCTTTTTTTAATCCTCTCTAGTTTAGTTTATTCAACCCCGACACCCCACTCCTCTCACCCTGACAGGAATGACGTGGCCGTCTGCGTCCGGAGCCGAGACAGGACTTGGCGTTTCGGCTTGAGCGATCGCCATTAAACTCATTTCGAAGCAGACAGCAGACACGCAGGTGGGGCTACAAACAGAACTTTGTGTTACAAGATGGAAGACGAGGAAAGGGGGTGCCAAAAAGAACAGAGGCAAAGCCAAAAAACATCTGTAAAAAGACTATGATTACAGGGGAATTAGTCACATTGAGCCCACATACATATATTAAAACCTTCCCTGTTGTTAGAGCAACACAGAGCGGCTGGGAAAAAGAGAGACTGTTTAACTACCAGAACGTGCGTCGCTATAATTGGTGTCAATATTCCTTAAGCGTTTTGTTTTTCGGTCTCCACAGCGTGAGAGCGTTGTATTAATGTTGTTTAAAATGCAGAGTGGCAACATTATTAGGTCTGAGCACATACAAAATGCTTATGTTCATTCAGATATGCAAATGTAATTAAAAATGTTCTACCACAAGCAAGCGGTGTAAAGACAAAACGGTTTTATCCTGCAATATCTTATTTAATCTCATTATCAAAGCTTTTCCTTGTCACTGACGCTTTTGTTTGTTAAAATATGATGCTATGATCTAAATTTGGATTCAGACGTGCGCAATTTTCCATAAATAGCTTATAAGTGAAAAAGCATGGCGTTACACCGAGCGTTTACCGCATCACAGCTCGCTTTTAAGTTCTCTGTAAATTTCCAGTCACTGTGATCAACGATGTAGAAGCACCTGAAAAAATTCAGCTGTACAAGAACAAAAAATAAAACGGACCAAAAAAATCGTTCTGTCAACCTTTAAAGCAGAGCTAACCATTAAAGATCACCAGCGGTGGATCAAAGAACGGGTCAGAGCTTCTGAAACCAGACCAAGCTTCTTTGAAACGGGTCTTGGCTCCTCAGTGGCCCACTTACAGTCGGTCTGCCAAGCCTCAGTGTGGAACAGAATGATAAAAGAGCACATTGGAACAGTTTGGTGGCGAGCGAGCTGACATCGAATTTACACAGTAATACGGCTGAGGTACGGAAGATTAAAGGGAAAAATCAAGATCTGAAGTGGGTTGTCAGAAAATACTGCAGCTCTGAGGTTTTAAAAGTTCATGAGGAGAGAACATACGTGGTAAAATCATCAACTAATATCTGAATAAAGAGAAAGGTACACAGAGGCGTCACGCACCTACGTTTTATGAGGGGGCACCTGTGGCGGTTCTGGCTCACAAAAACATGAAAAATATTGTAAGATCTGTTCCCAGCTAAGGATTTCTGGCTGTATGAAAGTTTCCATTAAGTAACAAAAATAATAAAAATGTTCTTTCTTTTGGAACTTCTAGAAACGTCCAAAATGTTTGTACAACATTCTACCAACTACTTAAAAATATGTTCTATACAATACAAATGTTCTACTAATGTTACTTCAACGGCTTGTGATAACTTAGAGAACGTTAGCTAATGGTTTGAGAATGCACCATCTTGGCTGGGTTAGCTTGTTGCTATTTTTGCATTTAACAAGCAGACCTGGGTTCAAATTAATTTATTTAATTAAAAAACATCTTTAATTAGAGAAAAAATTAATAAACCATGATATAAAACACAAACTACATTTTGCGTTGAGGAACATGAGGCTGAGAAGATAAACAATTTCAATTTCCACCACAGAATTTGAGATAAACCTACAATAATCGAGCAAAGCTCATATAATTATCAAAAACACAAATAACTATGGATTGCATGTTCCCTCTTAGTTTAAAAAGCCATAACGCTTTTTTTCTGTACATATTTCCAAACCACAAGCTCACACACATGGCCTGCTGAGACCTTTATTCCTCAGGGGCCAGAAACAAAGCTAAATATTCACATGATGTAAATGTCAAGGCGAGTCCAGAGGTTAAAGGTCACCATGCTTCAATGGCTGGTGAACAGGTCAGTGGGGTCAACGTGTCACGACCCTCACAGGGTCGTAGATCATCTCAAAACTAGCCCTCATTAGGGTCAAAAGAATTACAGCTAAACAAGATCCATTGTCCCACTTAACTTATAAATAACAAATTCAATCACACTGGAAAGAGGGTTATGTTTAGGACAGGTTGCTACTGAAGTATAAAAAGCCAAACACCCCAAAACCGCTACAGGAAATGGATGTACTGTGAGGGAGGTGACAGTTTGAACGTAAAACCATAACAGAAAGCTATCAGAGCCGTTTCCTTCTCACCCTGAGAAGATCCACCATAAAATCTACAAAAGCAGAACTTCAGCAGAAGCCTCCAAACTTTCAAGTTCTCCCACTCATCCTTCACTCTTCTCTCCCTCCATCACCCCCAGCCTAATCCAAACATCTCCCCGTCGCCTGGCGGCCAACAGTCTGAGAAGTCGTTTTTTTTCCTGTGCTACTCTTCAGAGTTGCTCTTGAAATCTCAGGAACCGCTCTTTGTAGCGCCAAGTGTTAGCCGTGCCCCCCTTCCCATGATTCCCTAACCCTTATGCCAGGCTCCAGTCACAGCTGTGGGGACATTCACAAAGCAGGCCGTGTAATGCTGGATTTGCTAGAAGGAAATTCCACTATAATCAATTCAGAGAAGATGCTGACAGACACCGCTGGAGTTGTGCTAAGAAATCATTTCTGGAGAACTCTGGAGAGTCTCTTTTTGCCTCAGATGTTTAGCAAATGTCAATGTCAGACACTCAGTGAGGAGATTGATCACAGAGGACATGACATCCAGTTTTCTACACAAAGCTAATTGAAACCCTGTTACCCTGATGTAATCTCCTAAAATGAAGCAACTGAACAGCGCAGTTATTAAAATGGCTGAGCAAAATGTGAGGCTGAATTTCTGAAATTCACTTTCACGTTTTGGAACGATGGTAGTCAACTGTCCAATGCATCCAACAACACAACCATAAACATTTAGGAAAATACTCAGATAAGAAAAAAGATAAAATGCTTTCAATATCCTCTGTTGAGATTGAAGGCTGTACCAATACAATAACATTTAGTTTAGTCTTTATTCACGGCAAAATCACTCTGCTAATATCCTTCATGTATTTACTAAGTTACCAGCTTTCC
>JBAJNP010003754.1:0-37443 GCA_036877545.1 Yasuhikotakia modesta | reverse complement strand
GTTTTGCTGAATTAGCTTTGAAAAAGATTAAATGCAGAGACTACAATGTCAGACCTGGTGTTTTGGAAATTAAAGTTTTAATTTTTTATACTAGCACCAAATTTAAGTACAGGTTCTGTTTGCAAATGAAGAGATGGATCTATGGATAAGAGATGGATCCATGGATAATGTCAGTGGGGAAAACTGTTGCACTGGTAAGCTTGAGTGTGATTGTATATTAAGAAAAACTTTTACATTCCAAAATGTCAATAATTATCATTTTTTGTTTAAATGTTAATTTGTATTTTCAATTACTATTCTAAATATCAAAACAATTAACAAACAACGAGCAGCAATGTTTTGCAATGAAATCATAGGTTAAAAATTACTATTTTCTATTTGTTAATAACATCAATTATGATAGTCATTCATTTATTTTCATACTCAAAATCATGTTCTCCAGTGGTTCAGTGTGGGGAATCAGGGGAAATTGTTTTAGATTGGACCACCTTTCACTAGGACCAAGGAGAACATTATACTACAGAGGTCCACAGTGGGCCCCTTGTAGGACAGGTCCTGCAACAATGTTCAGTTCTTTCAGTGGCCTTGCCTCATAAAACAAAGTTTAAAGAAGTAATTTTGCTTTCTGAAAATTTAATTGGATTTCACGTTGGTACATTGACTTTTCCTGTCTCATTTCTCCTTAACACTTTAATAGAAAGAGTAATCTAAGATTTTTATCTAACTCTGAGGGCATAAGATGTTTTCAATGTCAAAACTTACAATAACCAAGCACGTGTCATGACTACATCTTAACAGATTTGCGTTCTAAATAGGTGAAGGTCCTACAGGCTTGAATTAGCTAAGGTGTTTATATGTAGTTTGTCACTAAGCTTTATCTCACCTAAGCTGGTTTGTTCAGGGAGCTTAAATGGCCAGTGTTGTAGGTTTATTGCTATACCATATTGCATTGCTGTAACTGTCCATTTAAACCATTCCAGGTCTCTTTCCCACAAATCACGTTGGATCTCTGGAAATTCCACAAATTATGGCTTGTTTTCCAACAAACTGTGCATATTATTCCATGTAACAGCTAGAAATAAGCAGGATTATGTGCTATCCAGCTTTTTTCGATCACGAAAGAGTGAGGAAAAATACACCACAAGCATCATCCTGAAGACTTAGTGACGTACAGTACAACATTTTGTGCACAGATATAAAGACCAATTAACAATTAGTTTTTCCGATTTAGCGGATTGCTTTATACAGTTTTTGCAGCTTGATGTTGTAACCACTGTTCTAACGCTTTGCTACGAACTGTGTGTATTTTCTCTCTCAGTATAGGGTTTGCTTAGTTTCTGTTTAGTATATGTCAGTTCCTATGAACACTAGAGTGCGCCAACATCAGCGTTAGCGTATGTTGTAAAGCGATAGAGAAAAGGAACCTGGTCTTTAAAGTTTAGAGTAACTTCTATAGTAGAAATGTGTAATAACATTGTAGCACAACATTACGCAATTAATGTCATCTTTTGAAATTAATACTATTAAATATTTGTTATTACCATTTAATAATAATAATATTACAACTCAGTGTCTTTATAAGAGTATATAAAAATATATCTTACATTAGAATATGCCTTGTATATGTATTGTATAAGGCTAACATATACTTTTGTGTTAGCTCATATTACATTATTTACTCACATTAAAATCACATCTTTAATCTTTTGTATAGTATATCTTGCATTTATTTATATTGTACTCTATGTATAGCATGGAGTTTCATAAACTACAAAAACACTCAAATCATTCATTGTTCTTAATTACATCATAATGCTTTTATGACTTTAACAAGAGTTTTAATGTCATTTTCATGCACTTGTACAGGACTGAACTTGTACAGGTCAGTCCTGCAGTGTTAAGTATTTTAATGGAGTGAGGCATTGCTTTAATTACTGCAGTGTTTGCATGTATTTTCTCTAAACACTGCAGGATGTGTAAGTGTCAGGTCAGTAAGTGTCCGTCAGCTGAGTAGCTGGTTGGGTTTGAATAAAGCAGTCTGTGAGCATAGAGAGAGTAAATGTTTCTGAGAATTACGTTGTGTGTCACACATGATTTGCTAAGATTAACAGAGAGGGGGTCCCACGCAGTCATCTGGGCCACAGAGCCGTTTTTGTGTCGGTCCAGTGTGTTTTCTGGCTGTCTACCTCTCACATGTGCAGGTCAATGGGCCAGGCCTTTGTGATGGTTACTATGTCTCTGTGATTTAGCTCATAAAATTTCTCACACAGAGCGAGAGAGTTTCTCATAGAAACTTGAAGGGGCACTTGGGTAATGGCTGTCATTCGGATTTTGCGCATCCGGTGGAGAAGCTACGCGCAACCTGCGTGAGCTGCGTGCTCGATTCCTCTCTTAAATCTCTGCATGTTTCCAACTTCTCCTTCATCGGTGTTTTAAATTGTAATCCTACACTTGCTCTTAATGGCGTGTTCACGGGTTGTTTTCGTCAACCTTCATCTAGCTCATTGTCTTCGGATTTGACAGCGGCTCCATTCATAGAGAATTTGACTTTGTTAGTATAATTGTGCTGATCCTCACTCGTATCGCGGACGGAACAAAGATTAATCTACGACTACGTGAATGGGACGAAGCTTAACGCTGATCACATAAAAATGACATCATACGTTTGTCCGGTTGTGAGAGTAATAATCAGCAGTCAGCCACCACATTACACTTTCTTACTTAAAAAACGATGTCATATTTATGTCCAGCTGACGCCACTGTCTAAGGGAATCTTGTTTCTGATAAACGTGCCAAACGCAGCTTTTCCACGGCATCTGTTTTAATGAACCTGTGTGTGCCTAAGACCCAGCGGAGCCTCCTTAACCCCACACGGCTCTTTCGTCCGTACTCTCCTGACTCCCGGTGCAAACGGACTCTCTCTCTCTCGCTCTCTCTCTCTCTCTCTCTCTCTCTCTCTCTCCGTGGCGTCTGCAGGCTTGTATCTGAGTATATGTGGCGCTCAAGAGCGACACTTCTATGCGAATCACAGCAGAACGGCGAGACGAAGTTTAGTTGTTTTCCTGAACCGGGGGTGCGAGGAAGAGTCGAGGCGTATGAGAGAGAGGGCAAAATATGGTTTTGAACAGCCTCCCGTGCGTCCTGGCTTGGCTGTGCTTGACGTTTTTCTCGTCTTGTCCGTGTAAAGCTCGGATTTACACCAACCACTGGGCTGTTCGGATACCCGGCGGACTCGAGCAGGCTGAGCAGATTGCCAATAAATATGGGTATAGAAACCTGGGCCAGGTATGTTTATGCAAGAGTTTTGCTTCGTTTCAAGTGTTTTGAAAATGTGGTATTGCATTTAACATTCAGTGGTTTCCTCTGTGCCCAAATGTGTCATCACTTTGAGATCCAGGCTGGGAGCACAGAACTTTAAACCCGCACTCCAAAAAGTTTCATTGAGTTTTTGATTGTGTTGTGACAGTCCAGTCTGATCAGATGTCTGTTTAAAAGACATCTATTCATAATTCATGTGTCAAGAAGACTTTTAGTGCATTGAATAAACAGTGTCCGCTGGATTCCAACAACAACAGGTGTTTTTGTGTTACGTATTGTTCTTTGTATAATATTTCTACTACTATCTATTAAATGTATGACATATGATACCCATATATGCACTAGAAATTGGTATGTGAGTATCCTTTTTATAGTCCTAGAAAGAGTTAAACCAGTTTAAGACTATATAATAACAGGCTAAAGAAAAACTCCTATATATAACATTGTTCCATACTAAGATTTTAAGTTGTGTTAAAGATTTTAAAACCTTCTATATAGTTTGTTTTGAGCTGTCATTGTAAATAATAAACAACAAATGCAAATATTTAGAATAGCTTTTTGTTTTAATTTGTCAGACCAAGTTTGTAAAAGTCAAGAATTGTATTATAAACATAAACTGCCTATACTGGAGTGAGTCAAAGGCATGTGTCAAGAAAGGTTTTTGCTCCATAATAATTTTGTTAATAATACGTTTCCATATCTAGTTTGTTATTTACCGGTAATGAGATGCTGGTTCATTGAAATAAATAATAGGTTAATGTAAATTTAAAGGGATCCTTAAACTTGTATTTCAGATTTCCATGTGGTTCAACATTTCCATGGAATCGTGTTCATTCTCTGATTTCACAATGTACTATCTTATCCACAAGTTCCTTTTGTGCAAGCTAAGGGCTTTTTATAGGTCTCTTTGTCATGTCCAAAGGAGCTCTTCAGGAACGTTTAAAAACTCATGTCCTTCTGTGGGAATTTACAACAGGACCCCAAAAACAAATGTGAGATTGCCTTTTTCGGAACCAGTTGTGTGTGTTTGTGACAAAAGGAAAAATAAGATGCTTTTGATGACAATAAAACTTAGATTTACAATCAAATATCATGAAACCAATACCTCCAATTTGAGATCTGTTTATAAAGATTGCTTTTATATATCAGTAGCTTATCAGTGGCTTCAGGAGTCATTGTTTTTATGACAGGCTTACTGTACTGTAATCCTAAATTATTACCACATTTTAAATAATGAATTAGCAAAAACATATTCAACATGTCTGAAGTGAATATTGGTGTTTCTTGGATATGGCTATTTCGTATTACCTTTATATTCATGCTAATACTGTTACATATCAGATATAATACATGTCCTGACTTGCTCCTTGGTCACAGTATATTGTAGTTTTTGTTTCACTGTTGATTTTGCAGATGTAGATGACAGTTTTGTGTCGTTCCTGTAGATTGGTGACCTGAAGGGCTACTACCATTTCTTCCACAGCCGGACGATAAAAAGGTCGACACTTTCCAGCAGAGGCACACACAGCTTCATCTCCATGGAGCCAAAGGTCAGGCTTGTCACTATGGCAACCCCACACCTGTGCGTTCTATGGTCCATGGACTCCTGACTTCTTACTCATCAATGAATAGAACTGACAGTGCATCCAAAACAACTTGCACAATACAAAGCAAGTAAATAGTTTTGCTCATAGATGGTTTGAAATGGCAATGAGCTGTAATGTCAATATTTTTTAAAAAGGCTGGGTGGGATTGGGTCACCACATTGCATAGAATGTTTAGTGCACTGGCCTGCAAACTTGAGAGAGTTGTCTTGTATTTTGTTTTATGTCTTAATATAACCTGTCAAGAACCAAGAACATGCCTGAGCCATGTTTTACTACAAAATTAAAGTAAGAAATAATGTTTTGTGTAAAGAAAAGAAGGTCTTTTTTATTGTGGCATTCTCATTAATGTTTTCTGACATCTCATTCTCATTACCAATAATACATACAGCAATATGTATTTATTTGTCATAGGAGTGTTTCTTGTTTTTTCGATTATGCTAAGAAATTATTGTAAGGTTCTTGTGATTCTTTAAAGTTTATTCTCCTCTGTCTCTTCCTCAGGTGGAGTGGGTTCAACAACAGGTAGTGAAGAAAAGAACAAAACGAGACTATAAACCCTTATATGCTGGTCCTGTACAGTCCAGTCTGACCCAGTCCAGCTTCATCTACTTCAATGATGCTAAATGGAGCAGTATGTGGTATATAGTGAGTATTCACTAATAACCATGTTCTGTATTCTGTATGGGTTTCTAATTATGAAGCACTAAGGAAATGCTAATCATTTGCACTAGTAATATCTTAGCACATATTATATAATGCAATAAAATACAATATGGTTAAAATGATCAGTAGTAATCAAAAGTAATGATGTAGTAAATAGTTCATTAAAATCTATTTTTCTTGTTACTAAAGCAAATTTTACTGCTGATTTAACCAATTCGTTGCATTTTTAGAGCCTTTTCATCAGAGAAATCTGCTGCTTGTTTAACATTAAATAAAGCCCTTCAAGTAATTTCAATAACATTTTTAATAACTTCAATAATCTTGCTCAACGAAAATGATGCCTGTCACACCAGCTTGTCATTACCAGACAAATGCCATCCAGAGACATTTTACACTGTGGAATCCAACATGTTAAGATGTTTTCTGTGAGATAATTTCTTGTTGTCATAGCCATCATGATCTTCAGCCCATGACAGTTAGTAATAGTATTCCAGAAAAGACATCCTTGTACGGAAACAACCTTTGCATTTCCCAAATGTCCGGAAGATTGCACTCGCTCCTTTTGAAGCCTTGAGTTGTGGCGTTGTGATTTGCCAAATAGTTTTTGAATGTGAGACGTTTTCTGAATCTATTGTTTTAAAAATGCTAAGAGTGAACTTCAGTGGCTGTTTTGAAGGGTTGGTACAGGTCTGTCAATGGATTATAAGGCTCAGATAACATCAATACTTTGACCTGAATGCGTCCATTTGGCTCAGAATTCTGTTGTTGACTTGTTAGTTGTACTTTGGGAGCAAATAAACTTAACTTTATAGGATGGGGTTTAATTCCCTTACATTCTGTATGTTTGGTTTCATGTGGTGCTCTGTGATGTTAAGATACATGTTATATGTGGAGATGTGTTTTAAAATTGATGTATGTTTGTTGGCATAACTCAACCTTTCCCAACAATTATTAGTGTTTTGCAGTCCATAGCGTAGTGGTTAGTGCTTATGGTTTAAGATCATTCAGTTGTGCTTCTTCTATGGGAAACATTGGTTCAAATTTTATATGGTCTCCTTGTTATAGTTTAACAAATTAAAAGTCTCACAGAATGTGATTTAATGTGACTTAATAACCAGTTTGCTTGTAGAATTGTCTCATTTCCTCCTCTGGTCTTTGCAGCACTGTAATGATAATATTCTCAACTGTCAGTCTGACATGAATATTGTGGGTGCCTGGAAGAGAGGGTATACTGGGAAAGATGTGGTGGTGACCATCCTGGATGATGGGATTGAGAGGAACCATCCAGATCTCATACAAAATTATGTAAGTGTGTCTGTTTTCATGAATGTATTCAGTGTTGGGACTCCTGCTGCCTGAATTCTTATTATACTGTATATTCTATATACTGTATAATAATATTAGAAAATACTCAGTGACACAAAACGTTTTGCTTATGTATGTTTTGTTTATATTTGTTTATGTTTTGTTTATTGATTTTAGCATAATAAATACTTTCCACCATGTTTAGTGTATATAAAAGATGTTTTTAACTGTTTTTAACTGGTTTTAAGAATTGCAGACATGGCTTCATTCAAAGATGTAGCTGTGCATGTAAGGCAAGTAATTAACTAAAAAATATCATGTAAAGTAATGAGGATTTATTAGATTTATGTGGTTCAAGGTTTATGTGTGTACACACCTGTTGTGAATCTGGTACAGCTTTCCTGATCCCGGAACTGCAATAATATTGTTGATCATATTGTTGCCACAAACAGACTGAGAGTGTTTGTACTGATTAATGTTTTCATGTTTAATCCGAAAGGTCATTCATATGATTCCAAATAATGATCAGTTTGATGCAACACTTATTTTGAGGTAATTGTACATGTGCATGTAATGCTTAAACAGACACGCATGTAAATAATTATGTTCTCACATCTCTGCAGGACAATGAAGCCAGTTATGATGTAAATGGCAATGACATGGATCCCATGCCCCGATATGATGCCAGTAATGAGAACAAGTAAGTTAATTACACACATTACACACACACACACCTACACAAACAAACACAAACGTTTATCCAGTCTTTATTCTGTGCTGTGAGTAACTGGCTTGTGATCTTTTGTGTTTGGCATGTCTGGTGAATGTCAGTTTCTGAATGTGAGATAATTGAACTAGCTTTAGGTTACATGTGTGTAATGTTGGCAAGGTGAATGTCATATGTTTGATGGTGTTTGTTATATGTATGTATGGGTGTGTTTGGTGAGTGGGTGAAGGCTCCCATGTGTTTTTGGGGCTGCTGCATTGCCAGCGTGTGTAAGGCAGTGCCAGATGGGTCTGGTGCATTTTTTGTATGGTTCAGACAAAAAGCTACTCTGTTTCTGTTAGGGGCTCTAGTGTCCTGGAATTCTGTAATTGATTGGTGATAGAAAACTTAACAAATCCAAGATGAAGTTCATTCAGAAATTAAATGACTCACATTCATGTCATTATAATTCTGAATGATGTTCATTGAGCTCTGACAGAACTCAGTGTCCAGGGGTTCCAAAATTTCCAAAAGGACAAAGTCATTCAAATGTTTGCATGCTGTATTCCAAAGTGAATCTTAAGGAACTTTCAAGATGTCAGGATCATATATCACATATGTAATTGATTTGATTACTGAAAATTATATATTAAATAATTCTTATAAATGCCTTAGTTTAATCTTTCTACATAAAGGTCTACATATGTTAATTATACAATGAATTGCAATATGAACCATCATAATATGGTTTTATAATTGAGTTATTTTGATATAATAATATATATATTATATTTATTTAGATATAATAAATATTTCTGACCATTAGCTGTACTTTTGTATATGTAAATGACTAGCTTTCTGATTGGCTAACTGCATACTTCTCACTGTCATCAGGGCAAGTTGCTGAATACAGAACGTATTGTAGTGTTTACATAGTAGATATAGAATATATGCTACAGTACATATTAAACACTAAAAAATAAGCAATGTAATATGCAAAGTATGTTTGCATCACCAGTTTCCAGACTTTGGATTGTTAAAATGAGCTTAAGTTAAGATTCTGAAGACTGAGCTGGTAATGATATGTGGTAAGCAGTGTTCATTTTACTTGTTAGTGTCTAGTAACATTGCTTATGTGCCCTTTAAGCTAAAAAAAATACACCTGTCATATTGTTCTTGTGGTCTGCTTCAGTAAGGTCTGTTATTTGGCCAATCTCCCGCACAAGCTGTTGGTCTTTATGTCCTGGAAGGTTTTGTGTTGGTTCCTCTGCTGACAGTTTGTGTAATGTGAGTCTTTATTTCCCTGTGGTGGGTTTGCACCGTAAGGTTCACCTCTGAGGGTCATTCTTATGCTATTAAAAATATTGTGTTTGTTTATCTCACAGAGGAACATAAGCTTTGCACTTAAACTTTGAGAAGAAAATTGCAGTTTATTGTCCCAGACAGTGTGTAGTTTAGTAAATACAAGCTCAGAGATTATGATAACAGTGGGAGAAGTATGTGATATGATTTATAGGTTTATTTGTCACATTTAATGATGGTGTTATTTTGGTTTTGTGGGCAACACTGGAAGAGCTGTAATGTCTTTAGCAGTTCTGGAAGTGCTGGTGTGGCCACAAGAATTATATATTTGGGTGTTTCTGCTTTTTATGTTGACCTGTATTTTGCTAGCAGATGTGACTTAGTTTCATTTAGCTAAGGTTTTGACCATTGGCATGTAGTCTGGTCTACATTTCAGCATATTTTGGCCAAAAAAGTCATATGAAAAGGTAAGTGTCTCACCAATAGATGTCTTTTAGGCGCAAAACCCAGTACATGAATGCTAAGGATTTTAGCTATTGAAGGTGGAATTTCAGTGTCATTGCCTTCTGAAATGCCTCAGGGTTAATAATGCAGTGAAATGCATGTTGCATTCTCAGCCTTGCCAGATGAGTGATGTAACTGACTTTAGTATCAGTTAGTTAAACTATTAATTACCTGTTAGTTAAATCAGCTTGAAGCTTGTTATCTTGGTTAATCACTGGCTTTTTTGTGTGCAGTATGTATCAGAAAGCCAGCAAATTGTTAGTGGGTGGTCCACCTGAGATCAGATAATACCTAAAATATAACAAGTGTAGTTTTCATTTATGTTGATGTACTTCCTATTGAAACAGGAAGCTGGGATGGAACATGTTGATTATGTCATTGTCATGAAGTACAACTTTCTGCTTGCTAGTGCTAGTTTGAGGCAGGCGGTATTTTTGCTAAGGGGGCAAAGGGATGTTTTAGAGAGATTTTTGCTAGACATTTGTCTTTTATGGTATGTTGAATATGAGATCATCACTGGGATAGTTGTGGTCCAGACGTTGGAGTGGTATTAAGTTCTTGCTCTTGGACCACCTGGGAGTTCCTCTGACATTTTAACCTTTTGACCTTGTTACTGTTTATGGTTGTGATGTTGACCGAACCCTGATGTTGTCCCAGGATCCGGTGCTACTGTCGACCTATAGAATCTTTTTTCTTTTTTAAATGGCTTATATTCAAGACTGTGGTTACCATGGTAGCCTGAGTTTTTCTATACAGCTGTTCTCTGCTGGAGGTTCCATAGCCTTGTGTCTTTCTCTGTCTGTCAGTCTGTCTCCCTCTCCCTCTCTGTGCCTATCTGTCTGCCTTTCTTTACCAAGTTTTGTATTGCATTTTGGCTGCTGATTGTGCTGATCATTTGTGTTGGATTTAAGTAGGTTTACTTTGTTAGGAATGTATCTATGTGGCGTCTAAAGCTGAGGAACTTTTAAATGTTTTTCTTCAATATCTCAAATATTTAGCTGCTGTGTTTAAGCGTGGTTGGCTCTGGAAGCACATGGTTAGTTTTAGCCCAGCTTTTTCTGTGACAGGTGGACCTGTGTGTCTGTCTGTGCTAACACTGCTGTCTGATATGTTCTGTGCAGACATGGCACAAGATGTGCCGGTGAAGTGGCAGCATCCGCCAATAACTCTCACTGCACAGTGGGCATCGCGTACAATGCCAAGATCGGGGGTGAGTGTGGCAGACTGGCCACTGTGCCTGAGAATTCTGCCTTTTCATGATAATTACTTACACACATTCACAAACACACACACACATTAGCACACATCCAAACATATATAGAATCAGTCAAATTTTGGACACATCAACGCATTCTTTTTTTATTACTACATGTTATAAATAAATGAAAATGGGAATTATGTAATGTCTCAAAATTGTTAAACAAACAGAATCTCAGAGCTGTCACCCTTTACCTAGATTACAGCACTGCATTCTCTAGACCAGCTTCATGAAGCTTTTAACAGTAACGAAGAACTTCCCATGTTCCCATGTTTATCAAAAACAACAATTTAAAATTTATGACATTTAAAATGTTTCCTTTCAGTCAGTTGTGTAACACTTAAGGTTACAGTAAGGTTTCATTTGTTAACAGTTTTTTTAACATGAATGAACAATTAAAGAAACGTTTAAAACATTTTGTACATATACATTTCGTACATATACATTTTTTACATATACATTTTTTTAAAAATTTAATTTGTACAAATTTGTTTGGTTTAACATTTAACATAAATGAATGGACATAAACTAACATGAACAATAAACAATTGAATTAACTAACAATAACAAAGGCTAATAAATGTAAACTGTAAAAACATTAATTACTTTTGTTTTTTGTGTAATTAATATTCTGTACTAAGAGATTCAGGTAGAGTTAATTCTTTTTCAACTGAACTTTATGTCTTGTATCTGAAGGTGTTTTTATTGTTTGTAATTAGTCAGATGAGCAATAAAACAATAAAACAGTGAAAGAAGAAACTCTTCCTAATAGGCTACAGTGACCTGGATCAATGAAATCCTGCACAGACTATTTTGGTTATTATTGTATAGTAAAAATAAGTTTCTTGTACCCTTAAAAAATGGGTAAAAATGTAGCAATTTCATATACAAAAGATCAAACCATCACATTGTTGTTTTGACTAAATCGAGATACAGAATGTATTTGCCATCTTTTTCTATATAACAATAGTCTAGTTTAACCACAACAACTTTTCCTTTAAATAAAGTGTTCTCAAGGTAGTTTTCAGTATATGAATATAGTTCAGATTAAATTCACATATGTGTTCTTGCAGGGTAATCGCAGGTTAAGTTTATCCCATAAAAACTAGACATGTTATCTAAAATCAAACAAATGTCTTTGAACTTAAATTAGTTTAAAATACACGTCACTTTGTTTAATGTTTTGTAATCTAATGATTTTAGCAATAATAAGTGTGGATGAGCTGCCCAAATTATTTTTGAAGCCACTTTACGTTTGTGCTACTATTTTTCACTATTTCCAAATGTAGCACAGAGCCTAAATGGTTTGTAACCTTTTTCGGTGTGTGCTGCAGGTGTCCGCATGTTGGATGGAGATGTGACAGATATGGTAGAGGCCAAATCACTGAGTCTACACCCTCAACACATAGACATTTACAGTGCCAGCTGGGGCCCTGATGATGATGGCAAAACTGTGGATGGGCCCGCCTCACTCGCCAGACAGGCCTTCGAAAATGGAATCCGACAGGTAAATACATGGTTTCCTGTGAATGTGTCCCTCTTCCCTATGAAGGAATTCAACTATTCACTGTGTCCACCAATTGTTTTCTTCTTCAAAGATAGTTTTTTTCATATAATGTTGGAAAAATGCAGCTGTACCTAATGCACTTACAGCAGGGTTAATTTTTAGGTCATCAGTTAATCTCTTAAGCAGTCTGGCCCACCTAAATTGTTTTCTTTCCTCCCACACTTCTGCTTGAATGAACTTTAGATTGTGATTGAAGTTTATCTCCTCTAAGTTACAAGTTGGCATTAGTAATTGATGTGTCCTGTGCCAAAGGTGTGTTTGGAGTGCTGTAGGCATGTTTCAGATATGTGCTTTGTGAGTAGGGCTAGGCAATATGACCAAAAAAATTATCACGATTCAATCGTTAATATTGATTGCTAATTGGTAGTTTGTGTGTCATTGGCAGCACGCGCTCATTCTTTAAAATATCTGATGGGCTGTTTATGATCCACGAACTGCAAGTGTGAAATTGAATGAAAATATTGAGCGCTATACCGATTTTTTTATATTATTACCGACAATGGTATACCATCGATAAATATTGATACCGTTTTATTGCCCAGCCCTATTTGTGAGACATGATAATGTAATAATACTGGTCAGATCTTACCGAGCAGCCTAGGAGATTTTACTGACTAAAGATTGTTATAGGTTCTGTTCTAAAGTTTGTTTAGTACAGGGTAACTGGTCAAACAAGTGGATTTCATTCTATGTAGAATCTTGTGAAATTAAATGAAGCAATTAAAACCAGTTAGAAGCCAATCAGATTGCAGCTTGCCAGTTTGGAAAAGCTCTGTTATCCTGTAGTATCCATGGGCATGTCATCTGAGGATGAGGTTAGTTTATACAGTAAATCAGCTAGGTTTGGTGCCACTCAAACTTTAACTTGTATGATTAACACTCTAGTGGCACTCAAGTGCTAATGATCAGTAGTAGTAGATGTTAGTAGTTGTAGTAATTTAATTTAATTTTAACTTTCTTTACAGGGCAGGAAGGGGCGGGGCTCTATCTTTGTTTGGGCTTCAGGAAACGGTGGGCGGAGTCGTGATCACTGTTCATGTGATGGCTACACCAACAGCATTTACACCATCTCTATCAGCAGCACAGCAGAGAGTGGCCGTAAGCCCTGGTATCTAGAAGAGTGTTCCTCCACCCTCACCACCACCTACAGCAGTGGAGAGAATTACGACCGCAAAATCGTAAGTTACCAAGAACAATGTTTGAAGCTCAAACTAAATTTAAAAAAGCTGCTGAGTTTGCTGAGTAAAGTTGTGTACCATTCAATTTAAAATGAATGTTTTTTCACATCCCTTGGTTTCAGAGTAAGATGGTAAAATAACAAACTCTAAAGGTGTATAGTTAATTATCTAATTGAAACTTTTGATTAACTGATTCACTGATTCATCTGAATAAAGATTCCTTCACCACGTTCTTTCCAGATGGGAAGAAATTTGATATTCTACACAAAAACTGAATATCCTCTCTCAGGAAAAGATATCAATATCATATTTGATAAACAGGAAATGAGATGCAGAGGTAGAGCAGAGGTGCCTTTAATATGTTTCCTGTTTTAAATAATGTGTATCCTGTAATTGGGCTACTCTTACTTTGGTTTGACCTGTTTAGTTGATCAGTGTGTGGTGGTGTTAACCGCTGTGGTTTAACCGCTCACTCCTCTGAGAGTAACAGACTGGCAGCTTTCCTTGTCTCTCAGCTTGTCCCAAAGTGCAGTGCGAAATTCTACATTGGCTTTTGAACTCCTTTTGTCATCCATGTTTACATACTGAAGCTCAGTGCTATAGTCATTACCACTTTCTTCTGTTCTTTCTTGAAGGTTTCAGTTAATTCATCAGAAGTTAATGCTAAGAATTAAACTTCATGTGACTTATGGAAGTGGTGTGCTGTGGCTGTCCTTTGGATTACATTTTTCTTTTGAATAACAAAATTAAGTTTTGTGGATTTTAATTAATTCATGTCTGTTAGTTGTTTGAGGTGAATTAGTGTACTTCTAAAATGATTAAGATATATGCATTAATAATTTATTATGTTTATATGTGTCTTCCTTCTGTGTATTAAAAAATTGATGACTCATCCTGCACTACACATTTTATGTCCAATCAGATGCTGCACCATCCCTCCCCCAATACCTGTCACCAAAGAGGACGTAGCAACTAATGGTTTAAAGCTGTGTTCAGCACTGACATTTAAATTTAAATTTAAAAGGGGACAATACCTTTAACCCCTTAGGAACTCTTTACACATCTCCTACAAAACTCTCATTATCAACAGAGCTGTATATTGCATGCATTCACACAGCCATTTAGCCAGCTTTGTTAACTGCAATAGAAGAAATCTAGATTTATTATGTTGTGTTACCTGTTTGTATTGTAGTTAGAGTGTTAATGAGCCAACATGCTAATGAATACAATATGCTAATGTTCTTTCCTTTATTTTTGTGTTTCATGTTAGATCACTACAGATCTGAGGCAGAGATGCACAGACAGTCACACAGGAACATCAGCGTCAGCTCCAATAGCAGCAGGAATCATTGCTCTCACTCTGGAGGCAAAGTAAGTGCCAGAAGATCTGACAGAAGTTCTGTCCCACAGAACATCTTCTGTAATAGCAGATCAGTGTCTGATCTTCACTCCAGGCCATGAACATAGAATTAACATTTCATAAAATAATAAGTACTATGTGATAAACTTTAACATAAGGGTCAGGTCAATTTCACTAGATTTTAAAGGACCAGGGTGTAAAATTATGAGGGTGGGCCCCAGGATCCTTTAACCCAGCATTGTAAAGATTTGTTTAGTGGGACCCTACAATCGCATGGCCCAGGAAGATGTTTTTGATAGCCTGAGTGAAATGGGGACAAAGCTTTGCATTGTGATCTGCATAGTATATGCAACTGTCTGTTAAAAAAGCAAGAAAATTGGTTTCCTTTTTGCAATGATGGGAAGCTGTGTAGTGAAAAGAATATGATCAATCACTGACTGCACACAGGATATTTAGAGAAAAACCTGTGCATATGGTTGCCATGTGACTGTATATTCCATATTAAGCGCAGAATGTAATGTAATTCAAATAGAGTTAGATTTTTTTATTTTTGGGTGGAGGTTTATATTTGAGAACACATGGCATCCATCTCTGTTGTTTTAATGTTTTATCCTGCTGTACACAGTCCATTAAACCAGAAACAGAACTTCTGACCTGAAAGTGGTGTCCAGTGAGAGCTGAAAACTGCATTAACTGGCCTCCCTGCTTTAGAAGTCTTTCTAATAAAGATGTTTATATAACTACTGCTTTTTGCTGCCCTGCAACAACCATTACATTGGCTATAGCTTGTTTTTGGGATTAACGATTCGATTTATAAAAATTCTAACCCTAGTTCTCTCAAACTGTCTGGTATGTGTGGAGCAAGACTGGTTGACAATATAACATCAAAAGCACCAGAGCCTTACATTGAAAGAATGTCATATTTAAGGTGGGCCAATAAGCAACCACCCTGGCAATGAGCTTTGAACCACTCAAGGCATCTTAGCATTTGCACAGAAATGTCCTAGAAACAGCACTGTAGCCCTGTGGTGATGTTTGCAATAACAGACACACACTCATTATTAAGTTATGGTATCTTTGCTTCTGTTTCAGTCCCTTCCTGACATGGAGAGATGTGCAGCACATTATTGTGAAGACGTCTCGAGCTGGTCACCTCAGTGCTCCTGACTGGAAAACCAATGCAGCTGGTTATAATGGTAACAGCCTTTGAATTTTTTAAGTTGCCCTGTGCTGTTTTTATCCACTAGATGCTAATTGGCACTTGTGAGAAACTTTGGGTACCCATAAAAAATATTCAGAATTTAGAGATCATATTTTAAGCTCAGTCATCCTATATGGAATAAAAAACTGGTATTTTGCCCTTCCAGAGGTCAAAACTGCCAAACAGTCAGATTGACAAACAAAATGTTTGTGGCAAATGCTAGTTCACAGATAAGTTGTGTTTAATAGTAACATGTTCTGCAGGAGGGACTGTATTAAACAACAGGAAAAAATGGTAGCAGACAAACTCTTTTCAACTTAATGCGTTTAAGAGATTAATGAGTTAAAATTATTTGTAGTTTTATGAAAGTAAATTAGATGCTGATGAATTATAATTGAAAAAAACTAAATCAGAAATTGGAAATAAAGTGAAATAATTCTTTGGTTTTGGTTTAAGATTTAAAATTTAGATGTTCCTGAAATGTGACATTTAAATGACATTTAATTTTTTTTATATTATATTATATAATTGATTTACTTTTTATTTGTTAAACCAAAAATAAGTGAAGTGTGTGAACAGTTAAGATGTGCTATTCTTACAGTCAGTCACCTGTACGGTTTTGGGCTAATGGATGCAGAGGCCATGGTAAAGGAAGCAGAGCGCTGGAAACATGTTCCCCTGCAGCACATCTGTGTGGAGAATGCAGATAAACAGATCAGGTAGCCATAACATAATAAATATCATATTAATAACATAAAACATGTTAATGTAGTAAAGACAGTATTAATGCTGTAGCTCAAGTCAAACTCTTTCCCTGCTGTAGAACTATCCGTCCGGATCATGTCATCCGGTCTGTGTACAAGGCAACAGGCTGCACGGATAATGCACACAATCATGTTATTTATCTGGAGCATGTTGTTGTACGTATAACCATCACACACCCACGGAGAGGAGACCTGTCAATCAGCCTAACCTCCCCATCAGGGACGAAATCACAGCTGCTCGCCAACAGGTAACATGTTCAGCTGCTGTTTGTGATCTACAGCTAAACTCAACATCATTTGATTTGTCGATTAAAGGGGTCATACCATGAGGAAACAGATTTCCAACATAATTTTTAAAATATATATATATATATAATTGTTTGCAGAAGTTCGTAGAATGTTTGATATAGTCATATGTCAGTAACTTGGATGTTGTCTCATTGGTATTCCAGACTATTTGATCACTCAATGGAGGGATTCAGGAACTGGGAATTCATGACTACACACTGCTGGGGGGAGAAAGCCACGGGAGACTGGATACTGGAGATCTACGACTCCCCCTCACAGCTCAGGAGTCAGAAAGCACCAGGTAGTTCCTTCAAACCCACAACGTCAAGCAATGCCTCTATCACTGAATCCTCACAAAGCTGTAGACACACGATTATATATCAATCACTATTTTCAAAAGAAAGCTGTTGAAATATGAACTCTAAAGAAGACATTGAATTTGACTTGATTTTTCCAGGCAAGCTGAAAGAATGGTCCCTGGTGCTTTATGGCACCTCTGTGCACCCATACTCGTTCCGCAGCGACAAGTCCCTCTTATTGGCCGAACCTCAGCCTGAGGACGAGTACAGTGAGGAATATGTTGGTAATGTTACCTTATTGTTATTGTGTACGAGTAAGTGTCAGTGTGAAAACTCTGAGCTCATTAGATTCTGTTTGCTCACATAAGGGCCCTGCCACCCAGAGTGTGGGGAGAACGGATGTGAGGGCCCGGGGCCTCAGCAGTGCATCACCTGCCTGCACTACTTCTTCAAGTTCAAGAACAACACCAGGTAGACATGATCGCTTTTGTACCAGGTTGGACCAGACTCTCTTAAAAACTTTACAACCTCTGGTTTGTTAATATTTTTGCTGTCAGATATATTTGTAAAATAACCATAACTGACTGTTGTCACAAAATCAACAAATCAAAATTAACAATTAATGCTGCGGTCTGTAACTTTTGCCTGTTTATCGCTATCTCTGTATGATACATAAAAAGCAGGTTTTTTTATTAACTTTATTTACGTATTTTAAAGACAAACTGACATTTCCTCCTAAATTCAAAATGGAAACTCAAATTATAAATAGTTATTTTAAACTTACCATTGCAAATTGGGTTAAGATAAGGAGACAGTTTCTCACACTGATCTGTGATGCACTTGTTCAACTGTTGATTGTGTATTTTTGACCAAACAATATTGAATTGGAACTTTTACATAAAATAATATAAAATATATAAAACATAAAGAAAATAGAAGATAAAGGTTGTATTGCTGAATGTATGCTTATAATACATTTTTTTTGTATTATAAGATACAACAGAAATTCATGTTGAAGACAAAAGGTTTAAGATGAATTAAACCTTATAAAAACACTAGGGCGCATGCTGACAACAGCTGTGTGTCTGCATAACACATCGAAGGTCTGCATATCCCAGAGTTACACAAGCCATCTGCAGCTGATGGTTTTCTCAGGCCTCACACTTTTGCCTTTATTTCCTGGGAACGTCTTTCCTCATGGCTGCCAGATGTTGTTTTTTTCTGGTTTCATGAAACTCTTTCTGTCTCTTCCTGTCTCCATCCCCATCTGCACGTCTCTCAGGATGTGTGTATCCGAGTGTCCGTCTGGATTTTTCCGGGACGTTAGAAAGCGCTGTAAGAAATGCTCTGCCCTGTGCGAGTCTTGCATTGGCAGCCGCAGCGATCAGTGTTCCACCTGTCGCCTGGGGCTGTACCTGCAGGAGGGGGCCGACACCTGCGTCAGCTTCTGCCCGGATGGATTCTTCCTGGATCTCTGCAAGTCCAGTCACATTTTATCTCACTCTAGAAAACCTTACATGCTGATTGGCAGAATTTTTAGTAGCTCTTTTCCCCATTGATTTATCTGCTATGTTTCCAGACATAGTTGTTAGGTTTGATCACGTTTCTTGTTGTGACTTTTGTAAAGCCTGTTTAAATGTATAAAGATTTATACGTTATTATATTAATGTTATATATAATTTATAACATTGATTGTCATTAACCCCCAGTTACATTTTCTGCCACAGACTCCAGCATGTGCCGGAAATGCAACGAGAACTGCAAGAAATGTACCTCAGCAAACATTTGCACACAATGCAAGACTGGGCTCAGGTAATTCTCACACATTCAGTGTGTTGCAAAAACAAAACTCTGCTCCAGAGTATTTTTTTGCCAAGACTCAGACTGAAATATATTCAGAATCTTGGGCTCCTGTCTGCAGACAGCCAAGACTGTGAAGATATTTACATAGTTCTTTGCTGAAGGCTGTCAAGGTAATGTCACACTGACTAAACTGTGAAATATCACTGGAAACGTCCTGTTCTTCATGTTATCGAGCTCTTAGCTTTGCTGAAATATGGTCTCTAGTGAGCGATTCTACTTGAGCTTTTCCTACTCCTCTCTGACGTGAGATAAAGGAGAGAAAGATGGAAAAACAGAGAGAAAAGGAAAAACAGGTCATGGCACAAAATCAGCCATAATGTGAAGCAGCTGGTTTCTGTAAATGGTTTTAAAATATGTTCCAGGACTTCTCTGAATCTAGCGTGAAGGTTTTTTACCCACTTTTTTGGACTTTAATCCATCTTTGTTGATCTTTTCCGGCTTGTTTAGACTACAGCAGGTACGAAAGGATGGTAGGCGGTTTGAGTAAAGCTGAGACTAGTCTAGTTTCACTTTTATTATTCATATATTCATACTGCTGTTACTGTACTACTTTATGAAGGAGTTTGTTGCCATAGGGACTTCATTTGTCTATAAACAGCCCTTATTTGTTTGCTTTTATAACCTCTGATAAAATCACTTAGCTAGAGTAGTTGTGAGTGGTCCGATCTACAAGCATAATATTGTTTTTCAACACACAAAACAGATACATAGCAAATACTCACACATTTTTGAGGGGGGTTGATTTCAGTTTTTAACTGCATTTCTCAGTTGTGTATTGTACCTTTAAGATTGTGTAGCAAATATGCTTTGTAGAGTTGTGTGTATGTAGAAATAAAGTCTGTCTTTTTGTCTCCCCCTCTGTTTGCTCTTCTCCCTTTATTTGCTGTTAGTCTACAGGGGAGTAAGTGTCAGTTGAGCTGTGAGCCTGGCACCTACTTTAATGGACACAGGCGGATGTGTGAACCATGCCACTTTACCTGTGCAACCTGTGCAGGTAAAAATTCTGCCTATATTTCAAGCTGTGATCTGTAATTTTTGCCACTACCTCTGTTTGAATCAAAACATTGAAAGTTAATTAACTTACTTCGAGGATGAAGTAAAAAAGAAGCTGACATCAAACTACATCACCCACAAATGACATTACTTACAAATATCCATCCGACAGCTCAAATTATGAATCGGGTTTAGGTCACTGTTTTGAACATTGATCTGTCATGTACTTGCACAATAACTGTTTTTTTTAAATAAAAAAACATAATAGATTGCAGCTTTAAGGGTCTTTCTATCTTGTTTAGGTTTGCAGTTTTATTAATCATAGCTTTTCGGTTATTTCAGGGTATTATATCCAATGTGTTTGGTAATGGCGGTAATAAATATTTGGCGTTTACAGTAGTTATATCCAAAATGACATGGCTGTGTAATTATTATGGGCACACAAATGTTATGTACATTATGAGTAATCTGACTAATCTAATAGGACTGTAATGTGCTATATTATTATATCAATGCTGTTTTCTCATTCAGTCAGTTCATTGCTGAAGGCATTTTTAAAACAACCGGCGTTTAGCTTTTGGATGTATTATCTGTTGTTTGCTCTAAATCTGCACCTGATTTAAATGTCATTTATGATAGTAATTATAGAGCTTATGTCCTAACTAGTCAGCGTAGTGGGATCTGTGTCGACTAGCAGGTTGTTTTATTTTGAAAGAAAAGGTAAATTCATCTTTTCCATGATGTCACTTTTACATATGTGATTTGTTCTTCGCATGTGAGAGATGTTTTCCGGCAGTACACGTTCACCAGTAGCTTTTCAAACATTCCCAGAGGAAATCGTTCATATATCAATTGCTTTTTAAAGCATAAAGATGGTTTTAAGATTAATTGATGCTGAAGTGATTTAATATTTCTGCTTTACTAATTTTTCTTTGTATATTCTTAAATGTATTCTGAGTAATTTGCCATTTGTGATGTCATGATGGTAATTCCCTTGTTCAGGAACTGGCATGGAAGCGTGTAACGAGTGCGCTCCAGGCTACTACTTTGAGGACTGGCGCTGTGTCTCCAGCTGCAGTGTGGGGTATTATTTGGCAGAACAAACGGCTGATAATGGAGACATTATGCAGAAATCATGTCAAAAGTCAGTATCACTGCTAAACATCAAATCTTTTTGCTTTTGGAAGGTAAAGATGCAATCTGATGCATCACTGTTGCGATTCTGCCTCCAGGTGTGACCCCAACTGCTACACCTGCACGGGACCAGGGGAGAGAAACTGCAGCACCTGTGTGAGCGGCTACAACCTGGAAAATGGCATGTGTGTCATCAGCACAATCTGCAAAGATGGTGAGTGCTTTATATTTAATGGTGGTGCCTTTCCTGTAGGTTTCATTTTGTTTTATCCTCCTGATCTGAATCTCGCATGGTGTGTTGTCTTGATTTTGTGAGCTTCACATGTTGCTCTTTGTAATGTTTAAAAAAATATATAAATTTATTGGAAACACGCCTGGGTCACATTTCCCCCTAAAAATGATTTTCATAACAATTAAATTACAATATATATTATTTTATTTTATATTTTTATAATACAGAAACAGAAGTTTTTTTTATAATATATAGTTTTTGTATCACTTTATGTGTAATGTAAAAGAAATCCTATTTTTATCCTATTGATCATAAAATTTCTATTGCCAATTTATCAGTTTGTTTGCTTAATTATGGTGAAATGTGTGTGTTTTGAAATGTTCCAATGTTTTTGGTTGTATTCGACAGTGACTCTGAACTGCAATTAGTGCATAATGCCTATATTAAGAAGGGCTACAAGATCCTAGTTTTTGAAATTGAGTTTTACACAACTGTCCATGTGCAATCAAATGCACTTTATCCATGTAAAAATGTGACATTTTTTTTCCACATGTTCTAAATGTTTATTTTTCTTCCTGATTATCTGCACATCTTTGGATTCCAATAATATCTGGATATTCCTCCTCCTTTCAACAATCAACTGGATTAAAAAAACAACATTTGCCTTTCTCTGTGACCTGATCCGCACCATTTCCTGTCCACTGACTATCACGTGGTCCATTTCTGCTCCTGTCTCCGCTTCCTGGTCTATGGAAAGCAAATGAAGAATCTTGGGCTGAGGGAAGTTTCTGTATGCTTGTGAAAAAGAACAATCTGTGCCAGAGGAAGGTATTACAGCAGCTGTGCTGTAGAACGTGTTCCCTAAAGGGCTGAAGGGACTTTTAGGGCTACATTTGCTGCTCGCATTCTGCTAATTTATATTCCATTTGGGAACCTTGAATATGGGACTACATCATGAGGTTGCTCAATGCCAGAACAAACAACAAACCTACCTTTATCTGTGTGTGTGTGTCAGGAGTGTTATGACTGGGAACTTTAATAAACAGCAAATCATACACGTCAGTATGTTGCGACCAAAGCATGGATGCCAAATTTTTGTACCTTTTCTTGTTTTGGTTCCAGAGAAAAATCTGAAAGATGTGCTGACTTCCATGTTTCACAAGTTCAAAGCACAATGAAAACAGTAGTCAAAGCTAGTTTGTTTATATTCTGAATAAATTACTCTCAGAAAACCTGAAAGTAAAAACCTTGATGAGCAGAGCGAAGGTAAACAGACTTGGTAAACAATAGCATAGGTTTATTCATTAGCTGCTTCCCAATAATTATAACTGCAGACGTCATACAGTTTAAGTGATAAGTTGCATTAATGCTAAGGACTTAGTACAGCAATTTGACAGATAAGCTAGAATAAGCACTCGCTGATTGCTGTCACATCAGGTCAAAAATTCTTCACCTCAGGCTCAGATATCATAGCGCTTTGTGTGTGTGTTCATGAGATTTTTTGTTTCATTAATATTGCATAAGTAAAATGTAGTTTAAAGTTTATGGAAACCTGACTGAATTGTCAGCAGGTTATTATACAGTAGCTCTGAAGAATCAGTCAAAAGAAACGACTTTAGTGATGCGATTACACCCTTTAGTTGTGGTGCCTAAAATGGGGTGCAAAACACTTTCTATTGTTATTCTAATCTTACCAGGCATTATGTTAAAATCAGATTTAAAAAATCCCCATCTATACATTATTATATCTTTCTATTTCATAAATCAGTGTAAATCAAAAATAATAGTCTGTCAAATTAATATTTGCATTTCACTATATCTAAACTTTACAATATCTGTCTATTGAAGTGTTCAGTGTTTTTATGTGCCACACAGTGTCTGTTCATACATCTGAAATTTTACGCTGTACCCCTCTAAGGCAATGTATGCTTAGTTGATTCATGATGCAAATTAATACTAAAATTGCTCCTTTTTAATCAACTTTAAAAGCCACCTAAAATAGTTTCAGGTATTAATGAGAGTTACCCATGATGGAGTGTGATGACATCATTCTTTTGTTCACTACAATAAGCTTCAATTGCACACATAATTGCTATGCTATTGATTTAATAGATAAAACTACGTACAAGCAAAAAGCACATTGGATTCACATTTGTGTCTCAGATCCATTGATACAAATCAGGGACCAACAAATAATTGTGAATTTAATTTTTTTTGTTTTGGTCCTGGTCTAAATTGTATTATGCTCATTATCAGTATTGCAGTATCCTGGGACAATAAATAATACTTGAGGGGGAAAATGACATTTTAATAAAGGCCAGATATGAGATAATGTTTAGCTATAATAATGGAACACACAACACAGTTCAGGCATTCATAGGGAGATGTGTGACAAATCCGCTTTGTGTAACATTGGAGGGATTTTATTTGTCTTTTATTTATGAAAGATGTGGATTAAGATGACTTAGCCTTTTATTTATGAAAAAGATTTATAAATGGTTATAGTTAAATGAGTTGCATGTTTTGGTGGGGATTGTGTATTCATGATGAAAAAGTTGTAATATGTTTATACATTTTCTCAGTACATGCAACATTTCATAATGTTATATAGGATTACATGAAATGTTCAAATGTGTTACAATTACTCTGTTCTAGTTAATGTATTTTAATGTATATATGCATTTTTAACACTATTAACCATAAAATATATTTTGCAACCACATTAAATTGAAATGGGGGGAAATAGGTGATCAACTTTTTAAAAATTATTTTATAGTTTTGTTTTTAGCTGCCATGAACAGTCTAGATTTGTTCAGGAAAACAAAATGTTTTATCTTATTAAGAAGACTGGAGAAAACAAATGTTTACTGATCTTTTTAATAAAGAACTTCTTCAGATAGATTTCATGGATGTTTTTCATGGATGATTGCTGATACAGATTATATAGTACCCTCTGTATGTATATAGACAGTGCTGTGGAGTCAAGAACTCTTTCGTGAGATGAATAAGAGGCAAAATGGAGAAAGTCTCTGAAACCCTGCAACTGCAAAGCAACCACACACAACACCAATGCTTGTAGTTCTTTCATTTTCTTTATTATAGTTCAGATAACATACCACTGCTCCTGTTTGTTCTTTGTGTTGAACTGGTGTGAAATAAATTTATTTTCTGCTTGTTTTACTACTCCCTACTATGTTTTAAAAAGAACAATTAAAAAATGTGTTTGTTGTATTTGTTAAAAGTCACAAGCACTAAGATGGTGACAATGACTTGTGGCTTTTTTGTATTGCATGCATTTTTAATAATGCTGAACTTCAGAACGTGAACTTAGATTGTGTCTTGATTTTCTTTTTTTGATTTTCTTGTTATTATTTTAATCTTGCTGGTTCTACACACTGTTTTTAGATTTGTCGTGTTAAAAGACCATCATCAAGCACCACATATAGCACATCATAAAAAACTGCTACTTAATATATAGATTTATACTCAATAAACACACTCAAACACACACATCAAACACTCAATATGAGAAAACTGTAGTGTTTATTGCTTTATATGTCACAGCCAGCCACAGCATAGCCCACAGCATAGCTCATTTCTCAAACTAGCATTCAGACAGGCAGCAAGTGTATCTGGGGTTTATTAATTAGCCAGTGCCTTATATAATGTAATCTTTATGTGACTGATGTGTTTGCTTTATCTTCATCTCAGGGGAGTTACTAAGCAGACATGGGAAGTGTGAACTGTGAAGACTATCAGTTGTTCATCCACCAGGTGATGCTTGAACTGTTTGATGATGGCACCACAGTTGAATTTGGCTGCAGTGCATGAGGCCGGTGAGATTGGAGTCTTTGATCTCTGGCAGGTTTTTTGATGGGGGGTCAGTGTGTGGTTCAGCATGATCCTGAGAAGTACAAGAGAGATGGATGGTCCACTGACGTGCTTTGGATGAATCACCAGACAGATGTACCTGGTGTAGCAAAGCTCCAGCCATAAGAGCTAAATGTCTATTGACTATGCAAAGTTTTGATTTTAAATATAAATGCATATTGTAATTGTGACATGGAAAGGGCCTATAAGCCAAAATTCTGGTATAAGCTGCAGCCCCAGTGACCCTAAATATTTTAATTGGTTGACAAAATAACAACTGCTCATTGTAACTGCATACTTTATGTAAAAAAAAAAAAACTAATTCATTTCAATTAACTTACATGGAAAGGTCATGGAATTTCATTGGTCAATCCTTTCAATTTACATTTAGCAGACGCTTTTATCCACAGTGAATTCAAGGTACACATATTACAAACCCTGACTGATGTAAACATATGTTCACGTTTCACCACCCTCATGTTTAGAGTGTGTTCTTTAGAAAAGACTTCAGAAACTGTACTTCATGAATGCAGTGTTGGTCCTGTAAATCAGCAGAGACATTGTAATCTAATACTGAAGAAATGTTTAGTGTGTACTGTGTGAATCTCAAACCTGTCAAATGTCCAGGACTATTTCACCCAAAACTCAAAAGAAAAACTAAATAAAATCTACAAAGAGAACAAACCATTTATAAACAATAATTTCATGACAAATCTTAATGCAAAAATATTGCTCTTAAAATTGCTTAATTGTAGAGTGTAAGCTTTTTTAAATTAAATTAAATTATTATTATTTTTTTTTAAATGTGACTATAGGACATGTTTCATTCTTCACATCCCATAAAAAGGTTCTGCTCTTTCACATTGTGTCCTGTGCTGTGTCTTTGTCTGATTCCCTTTATCTTTTATTAGACTCACACATGCTTTCTTAATTTTTTGTGCTTTTGCACAAGCATATGATCTGTTTTTTTCTGTGCAGTGCATTGTTTTCTTTCAACAGTATTTATATACATAAATACTCTGCTTTTCCATGAAAGTAGTGACTCAAAGCTAATCCTGATGTAATTCTCTGCACAGGAGAAAGAGTTCGACACATATCTTAAAGAATGAGTTACATGTGAGGACTGTAAGAAAAACCTCAGTGGTCAGTATGTGATTATATGGATGGGTGTATGTACAACAAGCTGCAGGGCTGGATTGGTCAGATGAGGTCTCAGGGCACACACGTTCGGAGGGGCCGCCCTTTCCCTGCCCACCTTAGAGACAGACCATGTATCATATCATAAATAATAAATTAGAACAAGAAAGAAGAAAGGTGTAACAAATATTTAAACATTTATTAGATGCTTTAATCCAAAGCAATTTATAATGCATTTAAGATGTTCATTATATGTGCATCTGTGTTCTCTGGGAATCAAATAATTGACCTTAGCAGGGAGTCTATTTAAATTTTGGGGTCCTAGTTATGTACTGTAAGGGTCCTAGAGGCCCCAGTGGTCTGCTTATGCTGTATGTGCTGAGGGCTTTGTGGTTATTAACATGCCATTTGTATGTACAGAAATATTAGTTGACAGATCTTGCAGTGTCTTTCAGTATGTCTTTCACTATATTGTAATGTTTTTTATTTAGAATTTGATTGTGTCAAAATCTAATGTACTTTTTTGGGAATCATTGGAGGATTTTGGGGCATCAAAGACACGAAAATACTCATCTATGATACCCAAAAGTGTTGTCTAAGTTAGCGTCTAACTAAGAAGATCAAAGCACAAGAACAACAGATGTGTCTAACATCTGCACAGATCTTGCACAGAAAGATGTGGGACCGCAAGAAGACAACACGACTGAAGAAACATAAAAATTTAAACATAAAAATTGTATACAAATTTATTAAAAAACACGAAATGGCCAACTGCGGATTGTGATAAATGTATGTGAGATAAAAAAACTTGAACGAAGGCTGCCATTTTGACACTTGAAAAAAGAAACTTCAGACATTTTAAAGCAGATCCAGATTAATTAAACAATTTAAATGTTATGGGTTTATATTCTTGCAATGTTTTATAGCCTCCTGTGACCCCCAAAAAGTTCAGGACAACTTACAGTGGCCTGTCATAGAGTACAAATATGGAATGACGTCTCCCTCTGTTGGTCACTGTGATATTGTAAGAGATAAGTTTTTGTAAACTGTAAATCCAAATGGGAACATTCAATTGACTTTAATTGTTTCATGCACATAGCCAGTTATAAACAATAACCCAACCATAACGAAACGTTCTGCACTTTTAATTGTAAATGCAAAATTTATACAGAAATACAGAATTTATACAGGTAAATCTTACAGAATAACTTCTTTTTGCACCAGAAACTAGTTCTGTAATTAGATCCTGTAACTTACTGTAAGATGGATTAAACACTCAATGCTAAGTACCAAAACATTCCTGCCAATAACTGTATAAGCCTTCAAACAAGTCAATGTGTTGGTCCAGAGAGCCTTTGTGTATTCAGTCTTTGATTTTTTACCCAAATTTTGACCAAAAACATGTTTATTTTCTGCTCTGTTGTCTTTTAAATGATACACGTACAGCATATGCAAGTATAAAAAGACAACAGTACAAGCAGTAACTACAAACAATAATTATTGGAAGAGTTGGATAAGTTCTCATTGATTTTTCATGCAAAAATTCACTTTTCAAAATCACCAATTTAGAGACATCCGATGCTTTGGTTAATCACTATCTATTAAGAACTATAAAGAACTTGAAGGATAGGCATAGTCCATGAGTACACTTCAGTTACTTAGTTACAGTAACTTACAATAGCACAATAAGTCAGTTTAAACCAAAAACAGTCAGATTTATTATCAACAAAACATTTAAAACTGGGCAAGTCTTACATAAAGTATCTCAAGATAAATACAGAGCATTGTATATTGGTGTATTATGATTTTTAAATGCTTTTTAAACCTATTGAGCAAGACAAATGATAAGAGTTTACCATTTGACAACATTTTATTACATTATTCAATTTGTCACATCAACCTCTTACAATGTCACAAACTGAAAACATTAAAACAACACATTACCAAGGCATTGTTGTTAATATTACAATTGGTGTCAAGCTTGATGGAATGCTTGGTTGTGTATTATATGCTAGCGGTTTAATATGACATGTTTAAGGCACAGCCCTGAGCTACAAAGCAAACTATTCACAATTCACAGGATATTTAAGGAAGCAGTGGATTACAAGAAAAGGCCCACAGTCTGAAGTGTCTAAACACCTTTGTGAACATAACTAAACAGGTTTCACAGAGACTTAAATTTAGTCTGACACCAAGTTACAGCAAACCGACAGCAAGTTGCACATGTATAGAAGCCTAGCAGGCCAAAAGTGGCTGACAACCAGTTAACCAGATTACTACTGACTGCTGAGTCTATTTCAAAACAGTTAACCAGTGTACTTGGGGGTAAAACCATAAATTATTTTAAGGTTTGTCATTGGTAAATATGTGCACACTAGCACAGTTTGCTACACACTCTTACATATTTAAAAGATCATTAGAGTTCTGCTCAGTAATTCTGTACAGCTCCATTTGTTTTCAGTCACCATTTATTCTCTGTCTGACCAGTTACAAACTGGTCTTTAGCTGCTTTAGCTGTTATCCCAGCTTGAACTTGTACATCAGGGCACGGTTCTCCAAGAACCATATAAAAGCATCATTCTGTGTGAGGAGGAATTTTAACTACTAAAAAGAGGAAATTCAACGAGTTATTTTTATGCCTTTCAGTCTTCCTGAAACAATAATGAAATCAAGTTAAAGATACAGACAGAATAATTTACAGTGAAAGTTGTGTTGAATGACAAAGACCAATATGCCTGGTTTTCAAACTGTATAAATGCAAGAGTTCTTTAGTTAACCTGGAGACATGTAAGGGGGAGAGTTTTTCCATATGTAACATGATAGAAAGTATTTTTCTTTGACCATTTTGTGTGATTCCAGTTGTTTCATAAGTAACTTGAAATCCTCTTCACATTATAATCATAGCATAGAAAAAACCGTGAAACAATGATTGGAACATGCATTGGAACATGTTTAAACATGCATTTAGTGCCTGCACTTAGCCAAAGTACCAAATGTGGATGTTTATAAATACCAAAAAAATCAAACTGCATATGTAAGAACTGGCTTTACAGACAGGTCATCAAGGAAAAGGATATTGGGAGTCTAGTGTTACAATCTGTGGCCGTTCATGATCTCATTGACTGCTGTTGATACTGTCGTTTTGAAAAAGTTGTCCTCCTTCACTTTTAAATGTTCAGGCAGATCCAGTTTTCTCTTTGCCTCTTCAATGTCACTGTGAATCGCTGATATCAAGTCATCTGTAAGGTAGACAAAACTTGGGGTTAAAGTGACAGTGTTGATAAGTGCTTTCCTACTGACACTAGGAAAGCTGTATCCATAAGATTGTATTGTTTGGGTGGGTGTACAGGGTGTTGTGGCGTTAGAATGAGGGAATGAATTCAACAGAGCAGTTCAGACTTGCCAAGTGATTTGAATCCTTTCTCTGGACGAATATAACCGACCACAGCCACACTCAATATCTGGCCATAGAAATCTTCCTTAAACTTGTGGATCACATGTGTTTCCTATGATACAGAACAACTAGAGGATAACTGAATACATGTTTTTTAACGTCACACTTGTTATGACACCTTAAAGGGATAGTTCACCTAAAAAATTATAAAGTCATTTTACAACATGTGTAATTTTAAGTGTGTTTACATTTTGCAGATTTGGATAAATTAAAAAAACTTCGGTGCAATTGCTTTGTTGCAATTGCAATTGCAAACTTGAGTCCACTTCAAATAAACCCTAGTTAATTTTTTGGTGAACCAACACTTTAAAAAGTCGAAACACATAAGCAAATACCTTTAGTTTCAACACATCATAGAAATAGGAAATCCATGTATGCTGAATTCAAATAGACGATTAGACATTTGACCGACTCACCATAGATTTCTTAGTATTTTTAAAGTAAGGATTCCAGCCGATGCTCATCACCATCTTGTGAATGTCTCCGTTATCCACACGTGCCCATCCGTAGTAGATCCCGGTGCTGATGTCCGTGGGGAGACTGTCCACCACCGACTCCGGGAAGTTGGCTAAGATGGGAAAACAATCAAAACATTTGGTTCCAGAAAGACAAAATATTATTTCAGTACTCTTATGATTTCTTATGATTATGATTCCTCTTATGATTTTGACACATTCGGCAGTGTTCTCTTCAAATATGCTACATTGTTGTATTACCCTATATAATTTATAAATTGTTACATAATTACATACATACACAAACTATTTATGTATAACCTATAACACATGGTAGATTCATTTGGACCCCATTTAATGGCATCATTTGATCTAACAGTTGATCTAATCCATAGTAATTCAAGTATTTAACCCTGTAAGGCCTGTGGTTGTAAATTTACAACAACATTTTTAGCTCTCCCAAAAACACACCTTTTTGAAAAACCACATTTACATAGTCAATCTGTTCTATTGTTTAGCTTTGCAATGCCTTTGAATAGTAAACTTGTTTATAGGTCTCGCTATAAGGCCATAAACGCATACAATCTTCAATTTTTACTGGAAGAGCATCTCCTTATTTTACTGGACAGCATATTTCAATACTGAAAAGTAAGTAAAACCCATTTAAAGAGTTTAATAATTAAAATAAACTAATTAGTCTAACCTGTCGGGATGCCCAAATCCTTGCTTCCACGTCCAAACCCACGGACAACCTTTCCCCGGCAGAAATACGGCAAACTCCTCATATTACTTAGTATATACAGTATATACAGTCAGTAAAGCCGACAGTGACCCCGGCTATTCTATTCTGTCTTGTCAAATCAACCCGTTAAAAATAAAAAATCTACTTTAACAGCTATTAAGGGTTCAAGTCCAGCTCTTTTAATATTGAGAATACGTGGAAAAGATGAAGCACGCCGAGATGCGTCAGGAGGTATATCGTTACTGTAATGTGACAGGCTCACAGTCATCATAGCCAGTAACGAGGACTTTTTCATTGACCTTCGCCAACGTATTTCCGTTAGGATAAATTAAAAATAAAAGTCCTACATCTTCGCCACGATGTAATGGAATAAAACCAATGAATAAAAATGTTCAGATTATTTAATTAAACGTATTTATATCAAAATGAAACCGTGTTTTTTAAAGTTTGCCCGTTATGGCTGAATTATGACTCACCACATCTTGACCACATCGAGATTAAACTCTTTTACAATTGTCGCGAGGTATTTTTACACATGGTTTAAAATATAAAACATGCTATTATATTGACTTAATTAAATTGAGAAATTAATCTATAGTAATGTCAATGTTACTATGATTCTGGTTAATGTGGCATTCAGTATTAATATTATATCATAAAAACATATAATTAATTATAATAAATATATAATTAATTCGTTCATTATATAAATTGTTTGGGTCTTTGTTATTATATCACATTTCTTTGGGTCGTCTATTATGTTAATTTCGAAGATATAATATAGATTGTGAACACTGTGTGATCTTTTCTAACACCGTGGAGCTGTAACAGAAATTAAAAGACAAATGTTATAGCCTACACATGAATGTACATGATACATTGATATATACATATACATTCTATAGGACGGTTTTAATTTGTGACCTGTAGGTGTCGCCAGTACGCAGAATAACGCCACACCTAAAGTTACGGAGGTTTATTTCATTATTTGCTTCTGCAACTTTCATAACCTCATTTGAACCCTCCCATAACAGATTTGGTTTTCTTGGTTTTCTTTACATATTTACATGATACTATGCTAAGTTCAGATTATAATTATTTTTATATAGCTTTCAAAAATACATTTTGTTATATTTTACAACAGAATATTATAATATATAATTGTATATTTTTTTCATTACATTTTACATTTAATTCAGTTGCAAGTCCTCTGTGGTCCTTAAACACAGAGATATTCAACAGCATATTCACAACATCAAAAAAACTGAATGTATTGCATTTTTTTAGCTAATTATACATATTTTGATTAAACTAGAGCTACATTTGCTTTCAATGTGAAAGTGAATAAAACTTAAAGTTATACTGTATGAAGCTGCCATGTCAGAAGTTTATAGTTTATGTATAGTTTAAATGCTTTAACTATATTTTTGTTGTTGGTAACTACTTCACCAAATAAAAAAGAACATAAATAAAAAGTTGACAATTATGGAAGATTTTTAGGTGATGTTTGTGCTTCTATAATCTTCCCCTATAATTAGCAGACATTTCTTAAAGTAGTAAAATGCTACTTTGCTGCATATTTTATGTATATTCCTTTTCTAAGAAACATTCACACACAGCACAGCACACCTTGACAGATTTAAAAGAAATGCTTTAGCTTCATAGGCATAGTAAAATCCAATACAACACTATTATAAATGTAAAATAATAAGGAATTAATCAGAATTTTACTTTCAAACACATATAGTCATTCTTTCACTCAAGTAGTTTTTGATTAAATTAACATTCATCAAAATTAAATTAAAATCAGAATTATAAAACCAACTGCCTATTGTGTTTAATCCTTTACCATAAAATATGAATTGTGTCAATGTTATCATATTCTTTGTTATACCTACATAAATTAACAACTTTATATAAAAATATTTTTGCCCCCATAAGAAACAATTTACACACTGAAAGAATGATATGCCTATGAAAATCTAGAAATATAACAAAAATGCAAGAACATGTCCTAATAAAGCCATGTTTTTGTGCATACACACTCATGGCTCTATGGCTATATTTACTGTACATTACATGTTAGCTATAGTTGTGCATAATGTAATTTTTACAGTTTTAACTATTTTTATTAATGAAAAACCTAATGCCTAAAAAGCATGGTAAATCTGAAAACAGTTTTTGAAGAGAAATGGAGAGAAACACAGAATATGGAACAAACATATTGTTGTCTCCACAGTACACATGACAAGGTTCACATTACCATAAAAGACATTATTTGTGCTGGCACCGAATGTGTCTTTACCACATTACAAGCTTTTTAAAATGTGAGCCATTCAACCGTATATCTGTTCAACCGCCGCAACTGAAAAGTACCACAAAAAAAAAAACAATGGCAGTGTGACAAAATTCCAGTTTTTCTTCTTTTATGTGATTCATATAAAGCTGTATTAAATTTTGGGAAAGTTAGTATGAACTGCGTTTCATCCGAAATTTCAACATGCACAGAAGCTTTATAATCAACTTCTATGCATTTGTCAGATGCTTTATCCAAATGCAATTTGTACTTTACGTACATTGCATTCAATCTTTACATTTCATCAGTATGTGCACTCACCTTGTTAGTGCCATGTGCTGTTAGATCAGATATAGAAAATATATAGTATATCTAATATAAAGCCTAATGCCTGTATGTTTTACTCTAACAACTTCTGTTTGGTAACTGCACAGGTGACTTTTGTCTAATTGTAAAGCATCAGCTGTCAACAAATTATACAAAAATTTAAACATTTAAGCCCAAATGTAACTTTTTGTGTGGAAATGTGAGACAGCCTAATATTGAAACAAATGTGTGTGTTAGACATTCACAGATCTGTGCATAGCATCTATGGCTTTAGATGAATTGGAATGCAGTACTCATTATAATAATTTATACAGACCACTTTAGGATTCTTTTATGCTGGTGTTGAGTTTAGAATGCTGTAGTCTCCATACTGTGCATAAAAACAGCAACAAACAATCTTTGGGTAAATAATGAGAAAACGCACAATTCTGGGTAAAATTTTCATGTAAATGCCAATGCACCAAACCAGAAGGCAGCAGGAATATGGAAAGGAAAACTATCAGGCCAGGGTCAGTATTTGAGAGTGATGAACTTACACCCACAGTGTAAATCTCACTGGCTGTGGTTGTAACACAGCAGTAATGAAGCAGGTAATGCATGCTTAATGAAGCATAAACACATTTAAACACAGCTACACAGGAGAGATTAACAGCTTGTATACTCACATTATACACCCACTCAAACATTATTACAACAGCAGTTGCCCCGTCTATCCAGCTTTTCTCTTTTTCTCTCTTGCTTTAACACACATATACGCACAAACATTGACTAAAAGACGCACACACCTGTGAATAAACCTTCAACTGCTATGAAACTCTCTTGCCATCTGTTCTGCTCAGCCCAGCTCTCTTTGTACCGCAGGTACAGTGCGGTTGCTGGAGCAGTCAGATGCTGATAACTGATTGTGTTGATAATAGACAGGGCAATACTCTCAGTAGATTTGTTTTGACTAGAGCTTTTTGTGAAATTTTGGCTCTTTAATTACACACAGATACTATAGTTGAGAGGTACAGCAAATTATTAAGGCAAGGGGGCAGAAACTATGCATGTTGCATGCTAGAATCGACCCTGAATTTCCCATATATGCACCAGAGCTCAACTTTTTCTAACCATTTCTAACCCTGCATACATCACATGTGCACCAATTGTTCTAAAGAAAAGTTTGTAATACAAAAGTGTAATCCTGTCAAAGTGTATGAAAGCCATTTTCCCAACAGGAGTACAATCCTTAGTAAGAAAAACTGTGTACATTTTATTCATTATCATTGTTTTTATTTATCATCTTAACTTTATGGGTGGCAAACAGCTCTGTTTAATGATTTAACCATTATGTTTAAACAAAATATTCAAGGTAGAAAGGGAATTTTTCATGACAATAGTAATAATGTTCTGGGCATCATTTAAGTGTGCACAAGAAAAAGTACATTAACAGTTTCCCCCTTTCTTTGCCAAGTGTACAAAGTGCACGTAATGAACAAGTACAAGTGCACAGCACAGAGGGGGTACAGAAAGCCAGACTTTTTGATTAATACTCCCGTAAATTAACTGTTTACTCTACAGACTCTTAACATTCCCAGATTATGATAATTTTGTGACAGGCAGAGAGATTGATGTTTGAAAGCTTGTTTTAATTAATGGTTTTGTTTGTCTCTGGAGAATGGATTTCTTCTCTTTTTCATGGTTGCTTTCAAACACTTTTTTGAAGCTTTACAGCGACGTAATGGGACCCCCATGTGTGTTTTGAATAGAAGTGAAAAAGTGTCTACAACGATTATTTCGTGTTTGAAGGAGAGGCTAATCATACATGCCGTCATGTTTGCTTTTTTACATTTTAATGCTGGAGTGTTTATCACATTTTTATGACTTTTGGAATTATCAAAAACATAATTTGATTGTTTGTGTATGTGTGTCTGTGTGCATGCAATTGTTAAAATCTCATATTTCTGTGTTTATAGTTGAGAATATTGCATTCATTCAAAGTTGTAAGTAACTTTGTTTGAAATGCACTTAAAACAAAATGATTTAAAATCTTGTTTATGCTCACATAATCATAATAAAGGCTTGTTATATGATTTCTTTGATAGAAATACACAAACATAGGCCTTTTTCAGGAAGTAGAAGCATTCATTACTGTTAAAATTAGCATTTGTTTAAAAAAATCTTTGTTTGAAAAGTCTTCGTATGATCCAACTTTAAGCAGTGTGTTTTTAAAAATGATTCGGTTCATACAATTTGTTAGAACAAGTAGTTTTAGCATTGTCAGAGGTTTCTCAGTAACTTATTTTTAAAATTAATTTTGAAATGTTACAAAACAATCACCCATGCTTACAGTATGTAGAGGCATGAAGGATGTTTACATTTGGGGCCTAAACATAAATAAATTCCTTTGTTACGTTAGAATTACAAAACCAACTGCCTATTGTGTTTAATCCTTTACCATAAAATATTAATCATTTCAGTCTTATCCATATACTTGGATATACATACATACTGGCATACATACATAAACTAAGAACTTTATATGAAAATGTTACAAATAAGATCAAAAGTTCATGTCTACATGTTGATGTTGAGGGAAGAATTCAGTTTATTTGTTTCATGTCCTTGTAGTATCATTCCAAAGGACACAGATAAATGGAAAGTTTGGCAGGAACACAGGGAGTGGAAAAGGAGTGTATAAAAAAGCCAGACTGACAAGGGAAAACTGTGATTGTTGTAGCATGTCGCTATGGAGCCATAGCGCTATTACCATTTCTAGGACAGGGTCGTTTTTCACTGCAGATACCCTGATGAGAGCAATGACAGTATCTACTGTCTTAATACCCCTCTTACAACTAACACTCTTCCAAAAACACTCAGGTGCAGCCACAAGTACCATAGAGAAGAGCAACTGGTAAGTAATCGGAAGTGCTGTCCCTGTTAGAGGAGCCCTACTAATGCCCTCTACAATGCAGCCAACTAACCAGACCCTGGAGATGAGATCTATCCATAAATATTTAATCACAGGTACCATGAATTTTAGTGACACAAGCACCATGGATTTATTGTTTAACAGCAAGATGTGGTTCTAGATCTAAAGATCATTTTATTCTGTGTTTTACTGCTGCTTTTACTATTCCTAAATTTTGAGTGACTTGTTGTGGTTGTGTTCTCTCTCTTTCTATTTCTCTCTCTCCGCAAGCCCTCCACAGGTAACGGCAGTTAAACAGTGAATTTCAGATTCTCCGACCTGCCATCATTATGTAGAATCGCCTAAGGTCCAAACTCCTGCTCGATAACTCATGCCCCGTGCAAATTCCCATGCAAACACAGTCAATGCAAAACACATTTCCTGCTGTCAACAACATTGCTGGCGAGAATCAATCAACCGTTCATCCATTTACACTCTTTGCATACCCTTATGTCAAAGAAAAAAGCGCTTCGAGACTCCGCAGCTCTTCTGAAGCGATTGTTCCATCGTTCTGAAGAATCCATCAAGCCGTGTTTGATTGATAAGTCTGTCTGCGCGCACAGCAGTACAGCTACAGCAAATGGGGTGGCAAAGCGCGAGCTGACATAATGCAAGTCTGCGCAAGTTTGGGAGACAGACTGAGCGCGTCCGTGGGGGGTAAAAGTTTGAT
>JBAJNP010003753.1:14331-37447 GCA_036877545.1 Yasuhikotakia modesta | reverse complement strand
GGACAAGAAATATCATTCTCTGTGACCTAATTCACATGCAGAACGCTTATAGAGGCAAGTCCATTAGGAAAGGCCTCAGTGGTATTATTGTCATCATATAACACATTTCAACAATTAAATTTAGGGTGCAGGTGAGGGGGCGGGGCTCATGCACAGGCAGGGCTACCTGCTGCTCAGGGTGAGAGGGTGGGAGGGGCTTCTCGGCACTGAGGCCGTGGGTCAAAAGCCACTGGTCGATAAAGAACCGCGACGGCTTTTTCATGACCTCCAACCGATTCAGAGGAAGAAAACAGTGGTTAATTTCAAAATGTATGAAAATTGTGTAAAGGTTTAGCGTGATTCATCTTTGTTTTCTCTTTGCTCTACCTGTGGCTTGTTTTTCCTTTCAGGTTTAAACTTAAACTTAGCAGCTAGCGTCTCTGTCCGCTCCTGAACGCTAGGGATGCGTACGGCCTCTAAATCATCCACATCAGGTACATTAACTTCCTGTCAACAGAGAGCCTGATGAAACCTAATTCACACGCTGACGTTTCATTACATAAAATTCTTTTCAGAAAACCTTACAACATTTCTGAAAAAAGCTAAAACACAAACATTCACAAGGTGCTTGCAACAGCACAAGACTGAACTGTGAACAAAACTCGGATGTGTAGATTTTAAACAATACTGATGTCACAACAGGGTTTTAACATTCAAAATCTGAAATGCATTTTACAATTGGCAGCCTAAAGTTAAGTTTAAAATCAATTTTAGAAAGTTTTGTTAATTTGTAGCACTAAAGTCAAAACCACACAACACTTCATTTCGACATTCACCACCACATGGCGCTGTCGAACTAGTTTATGTTAAATCTTGTGTTAGTTGCCACAACACTGACTTGAACTAAAAGCAACACAGCAAACTGTTAACAAACACAGGGCCTGTTCACACAGAGCAAGATTTTACAACAGATAATGCGGGTGAATTACTGAAGGTATTATTGTTGGCAATTTTTATCACTCTTAGTCTAAACAAAACGAAAAGTCTGAAAACAAACAGTGTTAGCAGGAAAACCCATCTGTAAACAAACAACACTGATGGATTTTTAGCAGCGTTTAGAAGGTTTTCTCTCATGTATCTTCTCAGCAGGGCTTTGATTTATCTACGGGTGGCTGGATGGAGTTTAAGGTTCAGACCCGACCACTGGTTCTGCCAGACAGACCCTAACAGACCCCGAGACAGACGCTGAGGTTAATACAGACAAACAGCAGGATGATGCTCAGTGTCACCTGTGTGTGTGGAAGAAACGATGAGGAGTATGAAGAGGAAGATGAATGTGAGGAGGAAGAGAGGAAAATGGTTTTCTTAGGGCAGCCCCTCAAGACCTCAGTGCAGCTGCTGGCCTTTAGAGAGATGAGACAGAAGTGAGACTTCTGAGAAACCATGACACAAGCACACCTTCACAAAAACACTCAAATTAAACTCCTCAATTATACTAGTAACACCATCCAACACCTGCTACACACACACAAACACTTTATCCTTTTTATCGTTCTGTATTTGTATTTACACACACATACACAGACACACACAGACACTCTGATTTGGGCTGCAAAATATGGAAGAAAACTGCAATGATTAGTGAAAAATGCAATAATCAATATTTGATACGATAACAAAGTTTATAAAATCATACTAGTCTCTCTGCATCGGCCTATTCACAATACCTAACTTTTTGAAGTATTAAAATCAGTTAGTTCTTACAAATATATGATATGCATATTGCGGCATTTCAATACATCTTGCAGCCCTAATTCAGATTAATTTGTCACACATGGGATTTGTGTTGAACAAGACGACTGATGAAAGTCTTGTGATAGCAGAGGACAGTAAAAATTTCAAACAGACTTGAAGTGCCACTTCAGATTGCCTAAACACACACACAGACCTCCTGCACATGTGGAATGAACAACAAAGCTATCAAAAGCACATCTAAACCGCTACGATCTGAGAATGAGGGATATCAAAACACCAGAACGATCAGTTCATTCATCGTAATCAAACTAGCACCACAAACAAAGCGCGGCGTGGAAAGATTAGGCTCTAGGTCTAATTAGACAGAAAACTAACAACGGTACAAGTAAACTGAGATTAATATGACCTGAGGGATCTGTGTTTTTTAGGTCTGTAACACGGGGAGAAACTACAGGAAGCGCAGGTGACAGTACAGCAGGAAGGCTTTACAACAGCTGTACCTGCTCCTGTCTAATGGGCAAAGTGTGATGCTTCAGTTTCTCCTTGTAACGAAAACTCATCTGCTCTTGTAATTGTGTACGCCTCTGAACACACACACACACAAAACATGTAACACACACGATTCCGTACTGACCATACGCATTCATATACAAAACTACCAAACCCAACACATTTTGCATGCCAGCGTACTGAACACAAACCAAGAGTATGACGGCATCATTTGGGCAAAGTTAATTATTATATATTAATCACTAACTCTTGCCGAGTTAATTCACACCAAAATGAACACAAACATGAAAATTTCTTTCATGTACTACAGAAACTTATTTTGGGGAACTAATGCTTTAAACTGTCTAAATAAGACAAAAAGATGTGACAAACAAATCACAGTAAAACACACAGGTGAGTGGGGGGGTGACTGATGGGGTGTGTAGAGTGTTAATGCTCTATGGAGATTTGGGAACGCAGGAATCTACCACACATTTTACCTTCCTCCATGCAGGGGCCGGGGCAAGCCGCGCCGACTCTTTTAGAGAGGGTGGGGCTGGGGAGGGGGCCAGCAGGAGCCCCAGGTTGGGCATCGAGTCCCCCTGCGACCAATGGCACGTTCATGACAGTTGAAGTGACCAATGAAACACGAGGAGCGTGTCATCAGCCGCCATCAGTGTTCATGAGTAGTGAGGGGAGAAAATGCAAATAAACAAGAATGAAAAATAAAAACATGCAAATGAGCAAAAAAAAAAGAAATTAAACAGACTGCTGAGAAAACATCAGCAGTGTGCGTCACGCTAACTAACTAGCGAGAGGAAACAGAAAATTGAAACAAAAAGTACAGACATTTTTTTCAGCTTGAGCAAAACACTTAATGCAAGAAGGAAAGAGATGAATGAGCAGAAAAACAAATCAGTGAACAATCAGAGAAACCTGAGAAACAACATAATCTCTGTGTCTTCTAGTGCTCCAGTAAACTCAACATTACAGACAGACGTGAACACTGAACGCCACAGACACACATGAACTCTGACCGTTACAGACACACATGAAAACTGACATAACAGACACACATCAACACTGACCACTGACATACTATAGTTTGTGTCAAGCCACATTCGTATCTGAACTAAAGCAAGTTCTTTGAAGACTTGAGGAATCTCCCAAGGTACCATGTTTCCCATATGAATTACAAAAACAAACAACACAAGCAGCAGTGACCCCCAGTGTCTCTTCTGAGAGTTAATTATTGCCTTCACACACACTTCTGCACCTGCTTCCTGTGTTACTGTAACAACAGCTGTAGCTCACCTGTCTCTTCAGTCCTGTGGACTGTGACGGGGCGTTCTCCTCAAACTTTGCCAGCAGTTGTGTGGCCATGGACTTCACTTTGTTGTTGTTGTTAGCTGCTGCCGCCGAGTCGATCTTGCGTTCAGTCAGAGCTGTGGCTATAGACGGCCTGTCGTCTCGATTTCCCCTCTGCAGCTCCTCCTGAGGGTCACGGAACAGACGTGAAGTGTTTGTACTGAAGTCTCACCGTAAATATTTAAGTTTTGCATCCCTGACTGATGTGGACTTACATCTTCCGATTGTCCTGACTGGCTGGTCTTTCGTCTTTTTCCATCCAGTTCCTTTTCCTTTTTGTCCTAGGAGAAATTTTAAAAGAACCGAGTGTCCAGACCACAAGAACCAAGTAATCCTGCAGTATTGAAAATAACTGTTGACTTATTTTCAACGATAATAAAACGACCCACAATACCTTGGGGTTTCTTTTGCGGGAGATTGCAATGCTCTGACCCAGTTTGCTAAGGAACGAGATGGGCGATTTAGTGCTGGCAATCAACGCTGCCTTTTCTTCAGGGCTTAGGTTGTGGTTTTCTGTCGCAAGACCAAAACATGAATGAGAAACGACCACAACATATAAATGAGCTATCAGCCAGAGACATGAGACATAATGTGAGATCTTCAGAAGATCCAACTCACCACCAGGTGGCACAGTGTCCTTGAACATCTCATAGAACTGGCTGAGGTACATCACCATGGAGAGTTTGTCAGGTTCTACCACCACAGACATCTCCTTCCCAGTCATGATGGGAGAAATCCCAAACTCCTTCTCGGCCACGTCAAACGCCAGCTGGTTGTTCTTCTCCACATCCCTCTCGTCCAGGGACTCAAAGTCACTATGGTTATAAGCATCAACACAGAGATGAGAGAAACATCTCCACAGTTGTGTCAAAACAACCCCTCCTTATGACAATCACCTCTCGATAGTGCACTATCAACAAATAAATTATCTAATAATAAATAATAAAAATGGTGAATTTATACCATTCTGTAAGTTACTATGGCATGAGTCCAGGCTGCCTTGTGGCTTGCTTTCATGTTAACAACAAACGTCACATATAAAACACATTTTCATTTTATGATGTACAGAACTACCCAAAGACATACTGTACATGTGCTGTGTGGGCAATTTCTTTCCTATAGCTTTCTTTGCAATGTAGTGTTTACTACGGTAAGCACATTAAAATAAAGCTACTGTATTACACTGGATAAGTGTCTGGGTGTAGTCGTCAGCATTCAGTTTTCTCCTGAGAGATTTTCACTAATGCCGTCTTACAAACACAAATGCAGTCAGGCCAGCTGACCATAACAAACAGCTTACGAGCAGAAGCTTTTAAAGGTCCTCAGTATCTATAATGGGGCGTCACGATGAAGCTAATGTGTGTCTCTACAGAGCGGGAGTAAAAACAGCTACAGCAGTGGTTCTGCCCTCCTGCCCCACTGCAAATAAGCAACAGCCCCAGCTGCCCCAGTCATTAAATGCCAGATAAACACTGTATCATAAAGTTATAAACAGCTAATGAAAGGTAATGAGGTGAAGAGAACTTAATTGCACCAGCTGCAGAAACATTTTTGCGATATGAGCAATGAAATAAATGCTAATGCGAGGGGTGCTGTTATGCGATCGCTGTTACGCGACGCTATCCGAGATTAAAAAAAGATACAACATTCAAAGTTCACTGCAAACAGAAAATCCCTTCAATAACTACAGCAAGCTTTGGACTGTGACATCACAACGCTTGGAAGTTAGATAAACCCTGCCACATAATTAGGAAAAAACAGACAAAGAGGCCTTAGAAAAAGATATAATACGACCCTGTAATGAAAACCCACTGTGATGCAAAATACTCAGATCATCCACAGAGGGTTTTAATTATTTTGTTCTTTAGAAACTAGAAACATTTTGTCTTTAAAGGGACAGTCAGACCTTTAATAAAGATGTGAAGAACAACCAAACCCATGAAACTCAAGATTATTTAAATGTTTCACTCTTGAACTTTGCCTTTGTCTGCGGTCTCACACTGCAGGGGTATATCCAACCTTCTCTCAAATTCAAGTTTTGTTATTCTTTTTCCTGACCCGAATCTCTGAGTCTCTGTTTGTCCTTCGCTCTTGCATCTCTAAATATAGAACATAATAACACAGGGACCAGCATGTGGCATATTGCACTTACATGAGGTCTGGTCTGTATCGGTGGATGAGTGCACACAGGGCCAGACCGGTCTTCCAGGACATAGTGAGATCAGACACGCTGACACCCCGGTAGCCCTCTGTTTGCCTCTGACACCAGTTCAGCAGCTTACTGGAGCGCACGACGGATTCTGAAGGAGAAAGAAAAGTCAAGCACAGCCTTTGAAACAACAATCAAAGTATTCGGTAATGGGACGCTCCGGCATCCAATCAGTGCTCGGATCTGTTAGTCACATGACCAGAAGAACGTTTGAGGTGCATTTCATTCCACTTTGAGAGGTTACGCACATTCAAGACACCAACAGGCCTGGAAATAGTTAAGACTATTGTTTTCTATTTGTAAACATATGCAAATATTTGTTAGTGCAAACTAACCACAGTAGTGCGACAGGTGCTTTAAATTGAAAAGCTTTGAAAGACACCATTCCAGTTCATATCAGAGTTGGGCTGCACAATTAATCGAATAAATAATCAAGATAACGATTAACTAATCGTAACAGTGACAATTAGGGCATTACATTTAGTTCTGTGTTCCACTAGTCAAAACTGTCCATTTACAATGTGTCTATTTTACAGCGCAGAGCCGAGATTATATCACATAATATTCATTTTTTTAATTTTTTCACATTTTAAAATAAGGATTTTACTTTTGACGCTGCTTTGAAGGCCAATGTTAATGTTGTTTAAAAACATAGTTCTGGCTTGTTTTGTAAAGAATCTGTTTTGCAATTGTTCCCCACAAAACAAGCAAGTTAATATAAACTCTATTATTGAAAAACAATATTCGCATTTGCAATTCCATGTAAAAACAGTCAACAATTACGTTTCGCTCATAATCATGCAGCCCTATGGCAGTTACTTTTCATACAAACATCGCAAAGCTTTTAAGTCTTTAGGACACGGCGTCATGCATTTGATTCGATTCATCCACGGTTACCTTGCAACTGCTTCTCAAGAAGTTGTTCTAGGATGAAAATATAGCCAAGTTAAAAAGTTTACATTAAGACTGTCTAATGTAAATAACACAATTTAGCTTGTCCACAGCTGAGGAGCGATACTCGAGCCGTCCACTCACCATTTCTTGTGAGCTTAGGAGTCGAAGAGTTAACCACATTCTCCATGTCAACACGCAAATCTCTCGTCTCTCCGGTGTCTAACAGATGCCGTACCTGTCGACAATTACCATGGTATTCAAGCTCAAAACTAACACAAGTGACACTTCAAATTGATTATTATCCATTGACAAAACGTTTTGTAGATTTTATCATTTGGTTACTAGTATGAACCACTATAACTGGGTTTGAATAATTAAATTAAACTTGTATCAGACTACAGAACTTCTCAACATAAACCAACCTGGTTTGGTCTCACTTGGTGAAGGCTGATGTTTGGGTAGCGTGTAGTTGGATCAACGCTGTAGTGGCTGAAGTTCTTGCTCACGTTCTCTGGTGTCGTTTGAGGCAGCAGTCGATAGATACTTTCACTGAAACACAGGGGAGTCAAGGTCATGATTTTAACACACAATAACACACCTGGAATCCTTCAGCTTGGCTTTCGTTCTATTGGATGTGTCTCAAAATGAAATCCTGGACACATAATGCATGCAACTCGCTCATAAAACACTTCTAATTGCCCACAAACACGCTGCTTGTTCCATATATTTCACATTTTCTAAGTGCATGAAATACCCAAATGACCAAATACATTAGCCAAATGTGCATCTACAGCACACACTGAGATACGGTATCCCACAATCCAATGTGCTCAGCTCAGACTTGCATTTCCAAATAGGATAAAAATGCACAGCAAGCATTTTAACAGCCTTTTAAAAAGGCATATAGATTTGCATACTGTTTTCAAAACATTAAATGGATCGTACAGTATATAATGTGTGCTATAGCATCTGTCTCACCGTTCGGCCAGCACCTCTAGAGCAGAGTTTCCATGAGCCCAGCCCCGCACCATCCAAGCTGAATCCATGGCTGCTAAGAATCCTCTTGCTATTCCAGTGCCCATCGGCCAGAAAGGCTTTACATCAAACACACAATTAGCATCAGTCATATTACTTGTGTAACACAAGAGAAACAACCAGAAGGTTGTAAAGTTCATATTAGTTTGAGCAGAATTCTGCTCTGACTGGTGTGACTGTTAACTTTCGCACTTTAACAGATGTTTCAAACGTACGTGGGAAAACATGATTTTAGAAGTTTGAACAGGAAGTTCTTTATGATCCACCATCTGGTTCTAACGCTCACAAACACTCAAAACATTTTGGTTTCTTTGCCCACCTCTAGCAGACTGTCTCCCACCAGGGCCACCAGCAGCTTATGGCCGTTGCGCTGGCGAACTAGTGCCGCGTTTTCTGAGGCATACATGCAGGTGAAGTCAAACATGGCGACGTCTGGTTGGCCGTAGTGATTGATGGCAAAGTCTAGAGTAGGTAGCTGGTGATTGGTGGAGAAATCGGCAGCTTCTCTGGCATAGGACAGCAGAGCCTTCTGGTCAACGTTTGCCCTGGAAAGCAACATCTCTGTGTCGGCATAGTCCTGCAGAGGAGAACAAACATCAGTTATAATAATTAGCATGATCGGACAAAACACTTTCACTTTATGCTTGTTGTGACACATGATATGAAATCATGTAATTTACTGCCAGTCAGGTGGAGGTAAAATCTGAGGAAAGGGAATACATTAGAAAAAATAGAAAAAAATAGAAATTGAAAAAAAAAATAGAAAAAAAAAGCTTTTTATTGGACAAACTTTATGGTACGCTTGCATTTCAAGATGACCTCATGAACTGAAAGCCACACGTCAAATTTAATTTCATGGACACTTTAGGATGTCGTGTTTCAGCAGTTACTCAGATATGACTTCAATTACTGGTTGTTGCGTGTTTTGACAGAGGGAGATTTGTCATTTGACATGAAACGATTCCAAAGTCAAACACAATTTCCATCTGATTAAGGTTTGGTGGCGCTGGGAATCTGTCCCTGCATGTTTTTAATGGTGGTTTTGAGATTTCAGAAACAAAACTCCATCTGTTGATGGAAACACGATGCGGTAAATAACCGATTCATGAGTGTGTGGGCATGATAGTGGGATATCTGAGAGCCCAGTTTCATTCAGATTCATGGTGCTGTGGTGGAGCTGTGTTTGTTTTTAACAGAAGAGGCCTCTCACAGTCTGTCTTTCACAACACCATTGTTCTAAGCACCACTACAGACCGAACGTGAAGCTGAAGCGTTTGTCACAAGTGATTGTCAAATGAGATGCAGTAAATTATCCCCTCAAAACACCTTTATGATCAGAATAGGTGTGGATATTATTGTGTGTGTGCGTGTGTGTGAGTGAGTGAGAGAGAGAACTGCAACTGAGATTCCCTGTTAATGGCTGAACAAACATGGCAGTACAGGAAACTAACCGAGCTGAAGAGCTCATTGTGAATAAACAGGAACACACTGTCCCCTCAAATTAATGATTATTTAGACTCCCAAATGCCTCGTAAAGGCAAAAAGAATGAAACCTGAAAATTAATTTAGTGCTGGATGTGAACTAAATGGAAATGCTCATATTCAGGTGTGTCCAAACTTCTAAACCTAAATAATCAAAGGACAGGAAAACAGAAGACAGAGAGAAAGAGAGAGAGAGAGAGAGAGAGTATATAGCCACGGGTTGCCAGATTGGTACTTTAATTACTCACATGCAGAATGACGCCCTTTTCCAGAAGACTCTGTTTTTTGGCCGTCATTACAAAGTAGTGTGTGTCATCCTTATAGTACACAATGTTTTCCAGGTCAATCCCTGAAAAATCACATCAAAAGAACAAAGACATGGATAAGTGGGAGTGGACAGAGGAAAGAGAGAGAGAGAGAGAGAGAGAGAGAGAGAGAGAGAGAGAGAGACAGAGGAAAGAGAGAGAGAGAGAGAGAGAGAGAGAGAGAGAGAGGGAGGACATTGCTTGCTTCCTTTCACTGATGTAATTAACTTCCATCTGGGCAGCAGATAAGCATCACTCCTTCCATCAGCTACAGACAGTGATAACAGTGATTACCATATTCTCTGAAAACAAGACGCACTTCAACATAAATCAAACAAATCACTGACACATCTGTGGAATAACTGCTTTTGTCATCAGTCTGTTCTCAATATAAGGAACAAATTTTGTAAAGTAGTCAACCAAACCAAAGTTATCCTGTAATGGCACTTAGTGTTCATCTCACACAAAATACGCTACAGCAAATTTGACACATATTCCAGAAAACACGGGAAACACTTCAAAATAAAACAACAGTGAAGACTGTTGACTCAGCCCAGCTCAGTACAGAACCACTGTGTGATACCAAACTCTTCATTACAGATTCTAAATGTATTACTTCCTACATAGCTGGACCTTCTAGCTTCCAGCAGGAAGGTATAATGATAGCTTCTCTTTTAGCTGCAAAGCTGAAGCTGATGTCTTCACACTGAGGACCTGAGAAGTTATACCTGTAGCTTCTCTGAGATCCTGAAAGAACTTCTGGTTGAAGATGAAGGCGACTCCACTGATCTCCTCCACCTTCGCCTCTGCAGTCGTGTTGCGGTTGATGAAATTGGCCGTTATGGCGATGGCCAGTTTTCCCCTGAACTCCTTTCTTCTGAAACCTGGAGAGATACATCAATACTCACATAAATAACTATGAATAACCACCAAATCTTCTGTTTAAACCCATTTTATGGTTCACCAGGCAAGTACAGAACATCTAAACCGTTTGATTTGAGGTATCATAACAATAATTTCCCTTGTTTTTCACCCATTTAAACAGGTGTCCCAAACATAGAGAGAATGTTCATATTTATAATATTACACAAATGCTATATTTTACCTGACAATGTGTTTCTCCTGCCGTCAGCTCCGATGATGACATCAAACTCCAGCTCGTTGACTGGATGTGTCCGAGGCTGGACTTCAGCTCTCCACCCAATTCCTGGAAAAATCAACAGCATGTTGAAAAGACTCCTTCACCTCCATAATCTCAGGACTCCTGCCAGAACACTTCTGAGCAATCAGTATTTGAGTGGGAACCAATTACTGGAACATCTGAACTTCAGTAGGGACTCATGGAAAGAAAAAGATCAAGAGCACTTACTCTCATTCTCCTGATCTTCTGGTGGCTCAATGAGACCTTTGAATTCAACGTTGACGTGAATCTCGATGCCAAGGAGAAGAGCTACCTTCAAGAGCATCAGCTGCAGCTGTCGAATACCTGCAAGAAGGAAAACAATGCTGAAATACAGTCGTTTACACCTGGTTTTAATGCATCTTAAATGAGTCTCATGATAACACTAATACTCAATGTCAAGATTTTCAAAAGAGGTTTTCTTCTGGCAAAACAACTTTTGAAGCAAGCCAATTCCAAGCGGTTAATTTTAAACGTTTGTTTTCTCAGGTCAAGGCGTCATGCAATGATTAGATGTTATTCAACCCCGGCTACACCTGTAATTGGTTAACTTGTGATCAGATCTTGTGTAAGAAATGTTAATTTCAAGCGTAAAGGAACCCTGTAAAGGTTTGTTTATTTCTAAGAGATACGACACAATCAGATCTTTAGAAAAAACGACTTACTGATATGGTCGATGGCTCCAGCGCAGAACTTGCCATAGAACTTCTTGGCTCCAAGGCCTCTCAGATCGTGAATAGTAAATGGCCAAAGATGAAGCACATTGTTCCGAGAGAACGCATCTCTCTTCTCCAGCATCACCACCTTGGCACCCAAGAATGCCAGCTCTATGGCTGTCCGTAACCCACATGGTCCAGCTCCGATGATCAGACACTGAGGAACATGATCATGAAGCACAAAAACATACATCAGGAAACTGAACTGATCAATATCGGCATATCACATGTTACAGATTTAATAACAAAACATGACTTTGGCCCAGGAAAGGTTTCATACCTTAGTATTGGCACAGGCTCTTCCTTTTTTGTACTCCTTGTGGCTGGCGCGCTTGTCCAACTTAGCCCACAGGGCTTTGGCTTTCCAGTAGTTGAGTTTGGACTTGAGTTTGTGGTAGAACACCCGGTACTCATTGGGCTTGAGTTCCAGGAAGTCACACAGCTCCTGAAAAGCCTTCAGAGTGCCCTTGCAGGTGGTGGCCTGAACGAAGCGGTCGAACAGCACGTGAGACTGGTTCACCCCCTCCGGCACGGCACCGACGCCTCCATCTCCCATGATCCCTCGAGCCGACAGTGGGGATGATGGGACACCCCCGTCCAACTCACTCAGACTGTTTGTTTTAGGTTCAGCTTCCGGCGTAGGTCATCTTCACCCTGAGTGATGAAGATGCAAATGATTGGTCAGTTTATTTCATTATTCACAATTAAGAGAATAAAGACCTGTGCTTATTATTTAATAAATGTTTCCTGTGTTTTTTTATCCAACTTAGCCAGGCAGGAAACAACCTCTTTAAATTTCACAAGATAAAGGAAAAAGACAGGAATAAAAATGTAACAAGGTTTCAGTGAAGGTTAATAAAACAGAACATTTTTAATCGAGGTTACATAACTATCCTTGAATCTGACAGCAAATATCCCAGAAGAAAAACGAAATCACTTTAATTTTACTGGAAATTACTGGAGCAAAACTGTCGACAGTGGCAGCTATTCAGGACAAAATCGGCTACAGGGCCCAATATTACATTAAAGAAATGTTTATGCTGTGCATGTATTATGTGCATATTCTAAAAAAGTGCTTAAATAGTGAACACTTCTCTGGCTGCAGGAAATTACAGCCAGTATTTTACCCAATCACCGGCTCATGTGCTCAGCACTCAGACGTCACAGATCTAGCAGGACTTGGCATCAAATAAGAACCGAAAATTTTCCATGCCCATCTCTTATCTGAGTAGAGTCAGTGACCACGGGAAGTCTAATGACCACACAGCAACCCAAACAGGAAACACTCAAACATACTGGGACTCAATGCATTCCTATGGAAGAGATATTGCTATACAAGTAACACGTAAAAAGATTTCTTACGCTGTGTCCTGACCAGGTGCAACACAATATATTTAGCAACTTTAAAAGCAGAAAACGAAACACAAAACCTTAAGATCACAATCAGAACGTCAAAGAAAGTCAAATGTCTAAATTTACACACCCTTGATTTAAAAGGCACCATAAATTTGCACAAAAGCAATTAAGATATTTGTGAAATAATTTGTACTCCTGCAACTGACTTCCTGATACCACCATTTATAAAAGACTAATGTGGTCACAATGCATACATTTTCATTAAAGCTGGTTTTCAGAACTGTTCTACCCATCCTAACCAGAACCAGTACCATTCAGTCCATTTACCCTCAGAGAACAATGCATTCTTATAACCACAGAGTACAAGCAATACTCCTAAGCACAGATCCCTCCACCAGATCGTCCACCGTTGTGACTTTAGAAGAACACTGAGCAAACAAAAAGTTCATACCAAACACAAAGCCATCAAAAGAAACAGTCTTCAACTCTTTCTAGTCACTAAAATGGTCTCACCGCAACTGACCACGCAGCTGCTTGTCAGCAACTGAAATAGATCTTCTAAAATATCACAAATTAGCAGTTAGCATAAGCCAAGGACATGTTCACACACACGATCCCATTAAACCAACTCAGGCTCTCACACACAAGCCGAAAGGTGTGGCGAGATGGAGAAAATCTCTACCACAGAATGGAAAGGTAGGTAAAGGGTTACAGTGATTGGCTCTTTCGCTCACTTTCAGCCCATGTGCGGTGACATCACTTGCTGTGCTAGCAACCGGTTCGACGCCTCGGCCAATCAGAGGAAACCCTTGTTGTGATGTGGTGCAATGACATCACAAGCGGTGTTGTTCACGTGAGCTGCACAAAGACCGGGTGTATTTGTTTTAAACAAATGGATCCGTCAGTCCCGAGTGTTTCGTTCAGACACGTAACATCAGTGTGTCACTTTAGCTTTGAATACTGAAGGCGTTTGAAGGCACCAGGGTCTGAGATGGACGGATCTGGTTTCTGTCAAATACTCTGTGACATGACACTAATGCTTACAAGGACTGTAGGGCAGCAGTGTCAGGGTAAACATGTACAACACTGTTCCTGTCTGTACGCATTTACATTCAGGGTGGTATATAAAGAGGCATTGCTATATTTGACATCATAGCACCTTAAAGAAATTTTTGTGTTCTATATGACACAATAATTTATATAAGGCACTATGATGTCAAATATATATGTCTGACACTTCCAAAAAACATTGTTACTTCATAACTGAGATTTCTGTTTTCGGCCACTGATTAAACCAAACTTGCTGAATAAAGAAGAAACTAAATCTCTTGCAGAGAAACCTGAAATTAAGTCAAAAATAAATGTGCATGTGTGACACCAGAGAACCTCTGAGCAAAACTGGGTAACAACAAATATCAAGTGAACTCCACTGTGTCACGTTTAGTTCTGTGGAACCCGTTTTAAAGCCCTCAAGTAGTTAAACAACAAGACCAAAGCATGGGAAACAGCTCATTTCAGACATGGATGTATTATGATATAATGTTACATGCTCATATGTCAACCTGGATAAACGCATATGTTAAATTAATAATTGTAATGTTAGTATACTAAACACACAGTCTATGGTCAGACATAAGAGGATCAACTTATCAAAATGTTGAAAGGTAAATTTGTGAGTGATTGCTAGGTAAAGATTTAATAACTTATATTCATATAAACAGATACATTCACACAAACCATTTGTAACCAAGTAAACATTTCACAACAAACAACAAAAGGTATTTACAGCAGGCCTGTCCATATCTTGACTGGAAATCACATTTTATAAATTCCTTGATACTTTCTTTGAACCCTGAAATGATTTAGTACAAGGGTAACAACTTTTGCTTGATCTGCTGTGAAACCATCGGTCATTATAAAGCGAGGATGTATGTACGCATGTAGTTTCTCACAGCATTGACTCGTGGGAAGACGAGCAGCCGGGTTTCTGTTACTCTGTGCCCTATGGTCATGTCAAAGATCCAGTTTAACATAACACAAACCCCTCGCATACTTGAGCACCACCTAAACAGACATCACTATAATAGGACGCAGGACTACAGATGCCTTCTGCACAGGAAACGGCACATTTCTCTGGTGGTGTGACCTGTCGCTACAGGAATATTGGGTTTCAGAAACAGGGTTCTTAACCTTGTCACTCAACACTGTAGTGTTGGCAATACAACAGCTTTAAATTCGCACTGAACTCTGTTTGACATGAGAGGAACTGAAAAGAATCACAACTGGCATGCAGATAAACTGCGTTACTCTGAAACCCTGGACAAGACACATGGAAACAATAAACGGCAATCTGTTCAAATCCATTCAAGCGTTTTACAGCGAGACCACCTAAACAAACAAGCAATGAGATAAATAGACTCGCCCGCTTGCGACTTTGTAAACTGAGGAAACAAGAGGAAATCGAAAAGACAGCAAGCTTTCAAACGCACACAGCATGCATGTTTTAACGTACGCAGAGATTGTATCACGATCTGGGCTAAAAATAGAGCGTGCATAAAAGCGCTCACTATATTTCCCTGCTTGTGATGACATCAGAATTCAAGCATGCTCCAGTACCGCGGAGCAAAATTGTGACACCATCATAATGCAGATTTATGTAAATGTCTATACATCATATAATATCATGCACACGCTAACACACGCATAACATGAGTTTTCAGTTCATGATGTTAATTTTAAAATGATCCGATTAATTTATATTGCCGTAAACTGCAAGTCACGGATCACAGCACAAAAACAATTTAGATAAACACAGTCTTGGAAAGGCATTTAGCTCGGTAGCAAATATTATCATTAAATTACACTTACTGCATAATTACAAAGTTCAACAGGAGAAATGATGTCAGAACTGTGATCTGGGTTTGTAAGATAAGTAGCTCTTAGTCATATCAGCTGTGGCATTTAATAAACACTGAGGTTCTGGGCGTTTTGTACTACAGGCTAGCAAAAGTACTTGTGATTTCTTAAAAACAAAGCCACAAATTTATTTTGCATTTTGTCTTTGTTTAGCTGTGATTTCTCACGTCTTGTACCTTCCGCAAAAATAAACGGGCCTCTCTAGAACCACATAAAGGTTCGGTTTCTCCGCTGCCCGTGTTGTCATCCAGCTGCGATGCCTCGCAATTTACTGCATCTCCAGACGTTCAGGTGAGAGAGTGTCGTCGCTATAGCAACAACAACAAAGCAGCGTGACATCACAACGCGCATGCAGCGGCGATGGGAGACGGACGTCAAGGCAACAGCATGTGGGCAGGTAAACAAAGCAAACTGTTATACCAGTGAATCTCCCATTGGAAAATCCCATTAATATTAGTCAATTACTGTCTGAACACCATCACCACACCTCAGATCATGATTGGATAATAAAAACATTGTTACTTATTTACTTTTTTACTTTCACAAGTAAAACATTCTTGAGAAAATCTAGACTTGGAAGTAAAAAAATGTAATACATGCATGAAAATAGATTCAGGAAATAAAAAAGCAATGCTAAGATTTTGACAAACTAGCAATGCTAAGCTTTTGAGGAATGATATATTTTGGAAAATCACAGCAGGAGAATCTAATCCACGGACACATTAATCAATGAAGGTTGTATTTTCCCCGGTTCTGTCATCGGCAAGCACACAGTTTAAACATGTGCCCTGCAAACAGAAACCAAACCAGTTCAAACACAGACTGCGTCACAACTGCACACACAGCAGTATAAACATATACAGCAACAAAAAATGACCCTAACAGACACAACAGAAGACATTTCACTCAACAGTTTGCTTAAAGTTTAGCCCAAGATTTTATACACAAACCAGGACACCAGTGTTTCACTGCTTATGAGAGAATAAACGCCTTTTACTGGTTTACTGGTATAAGTTTACTGGTATAAGAAGTTTACTGGTAAAAAATTATGAAAAATAAATAATGGGGTAAATAATGAAGTCAATGAGTTTGAAAAGTAAAACTCCCTCAAAACGTGTTGGCACAGACTGACCTAGTTATGTATGAGCAACCTGGATTATCTTTGAACAGTCATGGTTGAATTGTCTCTTCTGCATGCCTGGCAGTATAACAATATCTAGATCAAGGAGTGTCTGCTAAAAATATTTTTATGACCTGCGTCAGTCAATGATATGATAAAGGGTAATTATTGGTTAATAATCTATATTGACTTACCCTTCATTTGTATGTTTGTCTCCTGGATTTCTTTGACCACATTCACGTTTGCCTTACAATGAACAGAAACGTGTTTTATAAACCCATTACAACTCCATGCTTCACTCATCACAAACTCCATTTGAATCGTTCCCAACAAACCTTGCAGAAATACTATAATCCTCTTACTGGACTTTCCTAAAGTTGTAAATTGGTTCTGATCTACACGCAGAAACTGCGTCCAACAACAGGCTGCAATACCCAACTTAAAAACAACTATAACTTCTTAATAAACTTCTTAATAAACTTCTTAATAAACTTCTTAATAAACTTCTTAATAGCGTTTAGCCACACAATGATCATCACAGAAATGAAGAGACGGTCACTGCTAAACGTCAGCAGACAGCTGAAATTCCAGCGTGTTTGGAATGGCTTTGACTGGCAACCACAAATTGCATAATAAATTTCAAGGAGAAGGAAATTATGAGTTTTAAATCTCTCACTCTTCCACGCCAACATGCGCTTATGGGTTTAATAAACATTTTCAGGTTTGCGATCGTTCAGTTCACAGTTATTTCAGCACAAGGAAACAATATTACAGTATTTAAAATAGTGGATATCTAATAATATTCTAGTAACGACCACAACGATGGAAACTCTTGCCATGTTAAACTAGGAAAAACGCGATGATTGAGAGGTGATGACTGCTAATATTTTCTATAATGATTCAGGTCTGGTCATAATGAAAAAATCTCATTCATAAAATCCAGAAACTAAAACTTAAACCACCCAAGACGTTTTTACATCTATTTCACAATCCATAATACATGTTTACACTGTTCCATTTCATTACAAATTACACAAGACACGCCTTTCAGACTAAAACATAAGGAAACTACCACGCAGTGCAATTTTCATGTCATCACTATAGTAAACAGAAGTTTTGTACGTGACTGGGTGCAGTTGGCTGCTCTCTGAAGCACACAGGACTATAATCCCGTGAATACAGTGTGCTGATCTAATCCCGTGCTCTGTGGGCAGGGCTTAACCCGAACACGCAGGGTAAATAAACCTCCAGACAGCAGAACCGCTCGGTGACCCAGACCTGACAGAATCTCAGCTTTACCTCTGTGAATCAATCACAGCACGCATACCACCCAACAGTCACAGTTCTGACAACACAACATCAAAAACATCCTAGATAGTTTCCTAAATGTTCTTTAAATAACCTCAACTGCAGAAGCTACTGCCATTATGCTTGTTTCTACATGACACAGGACAGTCGGTCAGAAAGCTATTCCTGCACTTCTGTTACTGTTACTGCACACAAACATGTGAGTGAGACCTTTGTCAGCCTAATGTTTGTTTTCTACTTTAAACAGAGAAGCAGGTGCTCATGAGACCAACGTTTGACTGGTTTAACGGCTCTTCCAGATTTCTGCAGAAGTTCAAACACCTGTCACAGGTCACGGCCCTGCCCCCTGTGAATTCATTATTCAACACTTTGACTAGTTTTAGCCATAAACATAACTATAGCAGTGTCAAAGTCTGACACACCTTACACGAAAATCTATTACACTGCAGAATTTAACACACTTCCACTAAAATCAGCACATAAAATGCATGTCTGCAGTTTCCATCTGGATAAAAATATAAGCTATCGTATCAGTTGTAAATACACTATGTGGAAATAATGTGGAAACATAACTGCAAGAAATGTGAGCAGATTGCCAACATCAGATTTATAATTTTGATGTCTTTTGGACCCAGCAATATGTTCTGCAGCCTAAAACCTTTTCTTGCCCCAATGCGAATGTTAGTGAAACATCTGCAGAGACGTGTGATCTTCTGCCACCTCTGACGTCACCAAATGGGCCTGGGCAGATTTTTCCTGTAGCCCTGGTTGAGGACAAACCTCCATGGTTCAAACTTTAACCTCAAACTTTGTAAGGGGGGGATTCAAAACTGGCCTGACATCAGCAACTGGTGCAGCCGAGCGGAGGAAAGGGTGGACTCCAGCGTGCATGGAATACAAAATGGTCTTCAATAGACATGTAACCCAAAACTCTCTGACAGATGCTAAGCACCTCAATGGACTTTCCTTAGAGAGAAAACAGACACATACTGAATTACATTATAATCCGAAAACTGTGGGTGCTGTATTTGGTGGTCACACAGAGGACAATTCTGAACATAATAGAAGCTGAATTTAAAAGGAAGACTAAAACAATCTCAAAAACACGCCATGTTCATCTAAAAACATTTAGCATGACAGCTTAGCATGACTCTATGCAATATGTCAATAAATCACTTCCAAACCTACTTGAATTTCTTCTTCTGTGAAACATAAAACAAGAAACTTCAACGCAAGTCAATGAATGTAACTGTTTGGTTACCACTGAACTACAAAATATTTTTTCAGTGTTCCTCAGAAACAAAAACTCATACAGGTTTGGAATGACAGGGGGTGAGTAAATGGTGAATTCATCACAAATTCACCTAAACAACTCCAGAGCTTCCTCTGCTGGGCCATCTCCACACATGACCTGCCATGTTTACACAGTGATGATCAGATGATCGGATCAGCACACAGACAGTGAGGTCACCGGGAAAATAAAGACATCTTCTATCATTACTACCAACAATTAGGTGTGATTACATATATTTAACATGACTGTTTCTGGCACACAAAAACAAACTTTATTAACGTTTAAAGTGTCCCTCAGCAGAAAAAATACATCCTGTTAAACCAATCCAGCAAACTTTCATTCTGCAAATCAAAATAAACTCCACACACAAGTTCCAAAGCAAAAAAAACAGTGGCAAAGAAAGTATTACTTATAGCCAAAAATAACAGAACATGGACTGTATCATTGGTGCCGGAGGGAAATCGCCGCAGCGCCTCTCTCGATTCTTCCAAATAAACAACATGTGCGGAGACGGTTGCTAAGGAGGTGCAGACGAGGAGGTGCGGAGAGGAAGGAAGAGGCTTTTGCCAGGCACTTTGAAGTGAGGTGTGGGCAGAGCGTGGCGGCACCCGGGCACCAGAGTATCTTATCAGAGCGAGACACTCGCTATGCAGGAGAACAGGCTGAGCGATCAGTCATGACACAGTTAGGAAAGGTTTTCTCACCTCTTCTGTTTTATAGATAAAATCACAACAGAGCCTGTGAGAGCATTTACAACACTCATTCTTAAAGCAACAGTTCACCAAAATAACACATCTGTCATTATTTACTCACTCATGTGAGCGTTTGGCAAAACAACATCAGACGACACAAGACAAAGAATACTTCAGCTGGATGTCTTTACTGTTGTAACTGTACGGTAAATAAAAGTTACTTTAGTTTAATCGTTTTTAAGAAACACCAAGACCTTTTGACCTTGACACGGTAAAAATTATACTTTTACAAAACCAATAAAGGTCCAATTTAACAAAGTGTTAAATTCACCAGTGTCGCTCTACAGACGTCAAATTCTTCAAACCAAAATACTGTGTTTACAAAATTAATCCAGTAAAAACTCATTTATAAGCTCTCACACAAGTTGCAAATACATTTTAGGTGCATCCATCATCAAACCACGACTCAAATGACGCAGCGAACCCTAAACATCGATGAGAAAGTTCGCAGGACTAACTGCTCCGGCATGTTACATGACTCAGAAGATTCCAGCCTTCCTCAAAAGTCAACGAACGCAGAGACAGTGAAGCTGAGAGATACAGGAGAGATTAAACAGGGCTTCTCATTTAAAGCAAGTTTAATTAAATAAGGAACTGCTGAAACGTCTCTTCTGACCATGAGAGATGTTCAAGGGTCACTGGCCAATCTGAACACAGTCACTTTCATCTACTTACACTCGCATACAATTCACAATACATCAGACTTAGCATGTTAGCTCATTTTTTTATAAATTGCCAGTCCACAAGCGTCTTCCAAATGTTACCAACCACGGTACTAAGGTAATTATTACATTTTATTATCGCATCCTACATCACATCTTTAAAAAGAACCATTTAAAGACAAATAAAACAGGTACAATTGTTCGTATTTGAAAAGCACAGCCATATAAACCGTTCATTAAAGCAAAGTTTCTAAGTAAACAACACCAATGTCTGTTTTTGGATCATTCTCTTAAAAGGCTACATCACAAATTTAGGTTACTTGTACAATTTAAAGTGACGCGGAGCTCTTTAATGCATCGGTTTTCAGGAACAGCCCTACGTTTCACTACACAGGGAGCAAATGAATCCCTTTAAAACCACTTTTGTGACACTTCCGTTAAAACTTCTGGCAACAGCAGCGCAGATTTTGAAAATCAAGGCTGTTGGCAATAAATTCCTGAGGCGCTACTAACTAAACAATATAACCAGTATAGTGTAGACATCTCCTTTTAAGACCAGCCCTGCGCCCACAGCACGCATGATCAATCACTGCCTGTAACTTAGTATTGGCTGCTATTATTTAAATATAGTACCTTCAAAAGGGCAAGTACCTCTTTTTGTCATGAATGAAGGTTAACAAGCCTTAACACGTGTTTATCATGCAGTTGAGTGGATTAACACCACAGAAATTTACTGGTTACCACATCAAAAATAAACAAACAACCTCTTTCCTACCAATACCTGATGTTAGAAAAGTCAAATAGTTGTAGTTAGTAAGTTGGCATGCATGCCAAAACAATCACCCATGTTTGACCTAAACTAGTTAAAGAGTTTATCTCAGTGACATGATACAAAGACATCATGCGTAACAAAATGAATTATTTCATGCCATCTTTGTGCAAACTTTGTACCATAACTATGAGTTGATCAGTCTAACATTTCTAAAGCACTAACCAGTTGTTACTGCATGTAAACAACACGCCTGAAACGACCATCACCATGACATGCACATATATCACAGCATGACATATGACATATGAAAAGCATATGATCTTATAATCCACCAGTGACCTTTACTAAAGGATATTACCGCAGCAGAAGAAATAACAAGCATCTTTCCCAAGAAAATGACATTTCACGATACGATTATACAGTTTTAACCACTACCATCAATGTTTGCCTCGTATGCTTCATCGTGCACGATGCATTATTGACGTTGGCACTTAAATGCATAATATAAATACAGATGTAACCTAAATTATAATGGTTAAATACATGATTTTATCGCAACCCAAGGTGCAGATTAGCCACACAAATGGCTAATGGTGGTCAGTTCAGATTTGGTTAGGAAATGAACCGTCACGCAACCGATCACAATAATAACACGGCAAAAAACGATTTGTGTGGGATTAATAAACCAGCTGGTTGATGTTAATGTAAAGACTTTAAAGACTTTAACGAGTTATCTGGTTAGGAGCCTCTGACAGGTTACTCGTAACCTGCAGATTAACGCGGTAACGTCAACACATAACATTATGAATGACAATAATTACCTTTACGTCGCCGATCCTGTAATAATCACGGACGCGCTCGTTCCTGCTCGCACACCGGAGACCTTATAACATATTCCGCCAATTTGCCGTGTTTTTAAAATCCCGAGAGGTTATAACCGGACACGTAAACCGGAGGCGTCCGCGGGCGTCCCGTTCACACTGCCGCAGAAACAACGGCGCTAACGCGAGCGGGGATCTCACACCGCCGGAGAGAAACGGGGGGGGACGCGAAACAAACCCAACGTCTAAAACAACCTCTGCGAGGAGACCGTCGCGTATCTCGCGGGAGATGCCCGCAAAGTGCGACTTCACGTTAAATAAAAATCGGTTTGGCGGCGGTTGTTTCCTAAAGGACGCGGTTTGCGGCGCGCGTTGGTCGGTACGATCCCCCCCGTCTTTCGGTCCACATGAGGCGGTTCCTTCTCTCGGTTTAATCTGATTGGCTCTCTGAAAATGACGTCAGCGGGCAAGGTCGTCCTCGGGTTTAAATAACACTCGGCGTCTCTGTTTTGGCAAATGGGTGTTTGATGAATAACACGTGTTTAATCTTTAATGTACGTGTTTAATGTGCTGTAACTGATCACATTATTTGTGTTGTGGTGGAGACTAATCTTTATTATTACAATTACTGTAATGTGTGTGTGTGTGTGTGTGTGTGTGTGTGTGTGTGTGTGTGTGTGTGTGTGTGTGTGTGTGTGTGTGT
>JBAJNP010003753.1:0-14202 GCA_036877545.1 Yasuhikotakia modesta | reverse complement strand
TGTTGTTGAGGATTATTTGCTCTGTGTCTGAGAATCTGTAAGATGGTGAACATGTAAAATGTAAGCTGGGGGAAAACGTGTGTTATTTCCTCCAACAATGATTACAATGTGGGAAAATGAAGGCTTCCACCCTCGATCTTTTCGCAGTCTGGCTTTCTGAAGAAAATGCAGCCTGGAAAATATAGAGATCTTACAGGAACTGTGCTTTTCTGACAAACAGCATGTTGTGTTGACAGGCTTCAAGCTAAGATCTGGGACTCACAGAAATAACTTACTGTAGCCAGAGAGATGTTATACTTTTAGAAAATACAGAGAAAGGCTGTTGGAAAACATTTCTGCCAGGATTCAGTCCTTTCATGTAACTAAATAATGCAAAGCAATTACATTTCTTTAGCATATGGTGTTTGAGTCACAAATACTAGGAAATGTGAATAACTCATAAAACATGTTTGACCAAAAACACCTGACATGTTGTCTTTGTTAAGAGTGTGAGATTGTTGTTTTGTTTGTTGCTAAATTATTTATTAACACTATTATTGTTGGTTGCTGTTTTTGTCATGTTGTCATGTACTGTGATTTGTTCAACTTTAAAATCAGAGTGCATCCAGTTACCTTGGTTTTTAAAAACATTTTAATAACATTACCTGTCTTCAGTGTGAACTCTGCATAAGAGACCAGCCATGAATATCCAAAACATCACAGAACATTTATGTAACATACTTCTTAATGAACATTACAGTGAAGTGACAGGAATGGTAATTGCTCTTAAACATGATTCAAAGACAAACACAAAGATAAAAAGGTAAGACAAAGATAAAAAGGTAAAAAATATTCACTTATCTGTGGAATATGTTTGTGGTGTGTGGGGACAGTAAGCACTGTTCCTGTGTTTGAGTGTTGATTCTTATAATACTATCAGCTCCCCATTAACACTCACTGAACACTCACTTGCATTAGATAACAGCACAATAGGGCACTGGTGATGTTCAAATTCTCATTAACCCCTTACACTGACTGTACACTAACAGAAGTCATTCATGTATTTATTATTCTTTTCACAGGCTATTATGTAATTTTGCTTAACACATAATTAAAATAAATGTCCAACATTTTAATAAATTCAACGTTTATGCAATCTTAGAAATGTAGAGCGATTATCAGATGGAACACTGTGCTAATTTAGCAGCCCTACACCTTCACAATTGACTGTATTTCACATTTAGTTTCTAGCTCCAGCCCACTCACAGAAACACTCTCATCCCATCCCACCTATATCATCACTGTAAATCAAATATCCACTAAATTTAAGCATTCCTCCTTATCCAGATTGTCTTACAGGATTATGAGTGTTCCCAGATCCTGGCGGGATAACACCACAGAGTTTAACAAACATGGATGAAAAACCAACATTCTTTTGTGCTGAAGTCATTTGGAAATATACCAACAAATATCTGAGATGCTGCTCATAAAGTCCAGTTCCACTCTGAGATTCAAAGCCTGGAAGTATAAGTACAGTTTAACAGTTTTAAAGAAGATGACAGTTTCTGATGCTAGTATTGTGGGTGGTTGCCAAGGTGTTACTAAGGTTTCTTAAAGTAGTGTTTTGTACTGCATGCTGTCTATGACAATGATTGTTAGGGTGTTTGCATACAGACCTCAAAATAGCCCCACCCTGGTCTCCATAACATTCTGATCCCTAGGTGTAGCTAGTAGCTACCATATGGGAATTTAAGAACTAATCATATGTCTAAAAACATCTTCTCACAAATCATTTATATCAATGGTGGGGTGAGTTAGTGCCAATAAAAATATATCTTTACACCCTTTAGTGTAAATTTTATAACCCTACATATGAGTAACACTAACAGTGCTGACTTACTTTAGCAAGCAAACACTAATTAGGTCATTACCACAGGACACCTAGCAAGATAATTGAAGCTCTAAATGAAGCACAATGTAAGTTAATGGCTAGACTCAGAAAGACCAGACACATAATTTATATGACGACAACATGACGGTCTACATCTGTTTGGTATTACTGCACAACGAAAATAACTCATGAAAGATAATCTAAACAAAGCGTTCCATGCAGAAATGGCTTAATCTACAGCTTAAGGTTATAGATACTGTGCATGTACAGTACAATGAAAAGAGCGAATACATGCAATACATATATCAAGAAATATATCAATGAGATCTGTAATCAATGACATTAAGTTACAAACACTGAGATACATTACTGTATGTGGATATTGTACATAACTACAATCACAGGCGTCTTCAGATGAAACAATAACTGATGGGGGAATGTGAAGTTCACTGACACATTTTGCTTTGTATGTTTAAAATGTTAATCGTATTTCTGTATAAAACCGGTGACTTTGACCTTGCAGGTAAACAATGTTTGTATCTGAAGTTATTTCCAGCCTTAGCACAACAAACAAGCATTAATTCCTAGAAAGCTTCTTCGGTTTTTAAAAACACCTATTTCCTGTACGGTGTATTTATGTACAACACAAGCACTTTATTATATATGTTAACATCATTTTAATGTTCTTAACATCAAATTAAGTCAAATTTATATATTCTCTTATAGCACAAGGACGTTTCACATATAAATGTTCTACAGCAGCACTGCCTGACCCAGAATTGTGGTTGTAGTTGGGCACAGTAGGTTTGCTAATTAAACAGAGCACACAAAACCCAAGAGAAGCCAGAACCTCCAACAGAACAGAGGAAACCGTGTTGTCACAGAGCCATTCAAAAAGCTAATCGTAGCGCTAACGCACAACCGCTGAGACTTCATTCCAGGTTATAAAAACACAGTGATGGGGACCCACCCATATTATTCCAGGTGGGTGATCCAAACGTCTCAAACCATTGTAGCCGCGTTCCTGTTTTGCCAACTGCTAATTTCTGTTCTCAAATTATGACGCGTTCCCCGCATCTGATATTTAAATGAGTTCGTAATGATGTCATCCATCACAACAAAGCAGCCGGTAAGGATGTCTCTTGCTCTACAGCATGCACAAAAACAAGAGCTGAACAGTGAAGAAATCAAGTCAACGGCACTTACTGCGATCTCTGACAGCTCCTGGGAAGAGTGTATTTGTTTTGGGCTTTTCTTTCTGTCTCTCTCTTTTCCTCCCTTCCTCACAGCAGCCAGATACAGGCTGGACCAGTGCTGGTTGCCATGGTTACTGGAAGGGAAATGTTACACGTGATCTGAGGAGGGGAACAAAGCGGCCCCTCCTCCCCAGCGTTCCTCTCGTTTACAAAGAAAATCTCCCCTGTGATGACACAATGGGCGTCTTGAGGTGGGTGTGGCGACCGCAGGGCTTAAGGTTCGACTGACTCTGCTGAGCTCTGTGTGTGTACAAAACCTACAGGCAACTGGCTACCAGGATACAGAAATAACACATCAACAGGACAGCCGAGCATTCCTGCACCCTCCCATGTACAGCGGCTTGACCCGCAGGCCGACAGCAGATACTCCTGCCAGGACGAGTTATTTAAATCTCTGCAGACACCGGACACATGCTGCGCCATTATTCACCGGCTGATTGGCGAATGTGAGATTTGTGAAATGTTATACGATGCAAACGTAGGCAGCACAGTTATGAAAACCAGCCCACGGTAACCTACATAAGCTGCAATAATGATGGTGTGTTTTATATGGGTGTCTGAAAATGTGCTGTGAAGCCCTGGAACATAAAATATACATGAAACCTGTAAAGATTATGTTCATTAAAAATAAAGTAAAGATTATGTTTAGGTCATATTTCACCCAGTTTGTTTTGTTTGAAAAAGTGAATATTTTTCAGAATTACTGTTACAGTAATGAGAATCTAATTCAATGATCTATAAGAAAATAAAGAGAAAAATCTCAACAGTCCTTAAAATAACCACTTTATGCAACAAACAATTTTTACATTTTTAGGCAAAATGCCACCTTGACGCATATTTATGAGATTTACCCAAACAAACACCTCGTGTAGTCAAGATGGAATTGCTGATTTAGGGAATAAAAACCATTTTCTTAAAATAGAGGAAAGTGTTTCAGTGTGCGCCAAGTTTATTTCAGATGTTTAGCTCTGAACACTGTTTGTTTTTCAGTCTGTGGGCAGCATGGGAACTCGAGGAGCAAAAACTGTTCAGTCATCCCTCAGGGCCTCTGAGCTAGTCTGACCGCTGCTGATGTGCAATTATCCAGTAAAAGAGCCGTTTCTGCACAGTCTGCCTGAAACAGCCTGGAGTCAGTTTGGTATCTGTGTTACCTGTAGTAAAAAATGCCTAGAAACCAAAATCAGTTCATATCTTTAGTACATTACGCTAGGCTGGAGATGCAAACAAAGTTTACCTGTTTCTAAAGACTTTCCCAATGACCTTTTTAAGATAATGCACCCTTTTCATAAGCTACAACGACTCTACTTGCCACTGTTTGAGTGAAGATAAGAAACGATTTTCACAGGCGAAGAAATGCTGCAACGGGTGTGCAGATGAAGCTAAGTGCCGCAATTACAAGATAAGAAGCAGCCTCAGATTTTTGCTTCTTTCACAGGCAGGAAAACAGAACTGTGGGATATCGGAGCTGTTAAAGTCATTTAAATGCCTGACTGAAAACTGAGGACACTTGGTTTACACACTGAGGACGGGAGGAAACTTAGTTCACACTTGGGTTGAAAAACAGGATTGTGGTGGTAGGAAGTGGCTTTTCACATTCATTAAAGATGTGGCTGTGGAATGCATACTGTAGATTGTTGTGGGGGTCTGACTGTGATGTAAAAGAGTACGGGGGTGGGGGGGCTCCTTTTCAGTTTTATTCACACACACACACACACACACACACACACACACACACACACACACACACACACACACACACACACACACACACATAGCTGCAGAGTCTTGTGCGCTAGTGCAATTAGTGTGATTTAATGGATGTAAATGGTTCCATTAACATAACACATCCACCTAAACATGTGCAGTTAAGATAATGATCATCTTAACATACCTGCACATTAACTTAACCTGGCCTCAACCCATTAACACACACCACACATAAACAACAGGCCAAACACTCCAGTTTTAGTGGCAGGCACACAAAAGAGATGTTGTTTTACAGTAGACGCCCTTTGCATGCGTATCTGTACTTATTTGATTTTGTTGTGCTTCTGTTGACCTGCTGTCGAACGGAATCAGAGAGAAGGTCCAAACCGGTCTCTTCTCTTTCATGCATTATGGATGAAGTTTCTCTCTCTCCACTCTGAAGCCGCTGAGTTTGTTTCAGCCATGAATAAAAACACACAGCATGTCAAAATCCCAGCCTAAAATATTTGATTTACTGTTTTCCATACTGGCTTGAAATTCCTGTTAAATGAGATAGTCAAAGATTCCCTGAAGAAACCACAGACTTTATAGTAACCTTTGAGCAATTGCCCTTTTAGGTAAATATATACAGGAAGTGTGAACCAGCAATGAAACGTATTGTACAAGCAATGGAAGGGCCCTAAAAATGACGTATTTAAAGAAACTGTGCTACATAAAAATGTGTATCAATATATTGGTACCCAAGAAACATTTTATTGCTGTTTTAAAAACCATCTGAAAAATGTAAATTCAATAAGATTGTTTACAAATATTTACAACAATATAGACACACACAAACAAATGTATTGCTTCTTTGTTTTCCTCAAAATGTAAGTCGCTTTGCACAAAAGCGTCTGGCAGCCTTTAAAGCCTAAATGTAAATGTGTGTACATATACTTTCACTGTCTCATAACCTCTGAGAATATTCTGACAGGCTGAGTTTTCTGCTCTATTAGTGTGATATATGAATCCAGCCCCACCCACCGGTCAATAAACAGCCTCGTAAATGCGACCTGCGATGATGAGCGCGGTGACTTTAACATGCACCATTATGAGTCACGGACTGTTAAGCATAAAGCAGAGACCACTGAGTGTGAAGAGCCCACAGAGAAATTCACACACGCACACACACACACACACACACACACACACACACATGCATACACACATACACACACACGCGCACACACACACAGACACACACACACGTACACACGCATACACACACGCATACACACACACACACACACACTTGCCCCAATTTTGTATCCTCTAAATTGGGGCAAGTGCAAGGGCATCTTTATTATGACCTCCTAATGCTGCAGAGTTAGTCTAATGAGGAGTCATGGAAGAGGATGAAAGAAAAGAGGGAGAGATAGAGAGGGAGAGAGAGAAAGAGAGAGAGAGATTAAACAGTGTGACCTTCTCTTCACGGCTTCACTGGAACTGGTTTTGTCAGTATGCGAGTCCAGATATTACACTGCAGATATTAAGTGAGCAGTGTTTGCTAACTAAACAGTATCATTATTTTGCTTATATGTAATAGTTGGTGATTTAAATAAAACATTTGTATTACCGACAGCAGTGAAACTCAAATCTCATGTTTTTTTAAAGAGGGGTGTTCCATTTTTTAATAAGCACAATAATCCTGTACATTTACATCACATTTGTAGTTAAACATATGTAGAGGGTTCACAAGATGACAAATGCAAACATAAAATGTGTCCAAAAACAAACAAAACAAAACGTTTCCTTTAGGTTCCCTCACACAGTTAATTCTATCCAGGTTTAATGTGTGCTTGTGTCACAGCTCCAACAGGTCTATTCTGAGCACAATCTGAACCTACATGATCAAAATTTAATTTCCTCTGCTAAAATCCAGCAAAGAACCTGAGCAAATATCTTCTCATTCAGTCCAGCATGGCTGTCCAAGGACAGTTAAGACCGATCATCTCAGCTCATCTCCTCAGGGTTTCTCTGTGGAGGAACTCTGAACCGATCAACGTTGCAGGTCTGTGGATTGCTGCACACTGGATGTATCAAAGACTCAAAGAACGTTCCTGGTTCCTCCAGCTGCCAGGGTTACTTCAAAATGAACATGTAAACTGCAAATGTCTGGGACCCAGCCAAGCAAATCCAACACTCTCTTCAGACACATTTAAAGGTGAGAACAGTTGCCCTGAAGCTGATAATTTATTTAACCACATTTTTCTAGGGCACGGCTGTTTCTTTCTGTTTTATTTCAGCCTTTCAGTGGTAAAATCCAGTTCCTGTCTGAGGCACGGATGAGTCAAAATGACTTTATTTATAAGTAACTGCCCTAAATTGCAGTCAGAATATAAATAGTAACACTGAAATATTGCCTGTCACTGCCCTGAAACTTAATTCGCCTGTTATATTCATTTTAAAGTTACAATTTAAGATTGCAGATTCCAACTTTAAGAAAATAACTGTGCTAACAACTAGCAATTTTATGTTTTGAACAGAGGTGGCAGTAAAGGAGCAAAAGTTTCCAGCTTTAACTACAGCCATTTCATTTGGACTTCATGCTAACACAGGGATTAGCTGATATTGATCAGGGTGAGTCAGTCTATAACAGCACACAAGGAGAATTGATTTAAAGACAGTTGCATCACAGGGTTTAGTTAAGTGTCAGAATGGCAGATCAGTCCAGCTAATCAGAGCTGAAAGCTAGTCTTACAAGAACAAACACTCAAATCCAGACAACCAACCAGTGACACACTAGACAAGCATCATGAACTAGTAACTTAACTTTCAAAACATCTTCCTGCATAATACAGTTTCTCATCATTAGAAGGTCTCTGGTTTCTATGGACACCATCATGGTTCATTTCTATACAAAATCTGTTATATAACATTTCAATCATATATTATAAGTTACTCAGTAACACCGTGTGCTATACTTAGAATGATATGTGGCCAATCAAAAGATGATTATGTCACAGATACACATATACAGTCATTCTGTGTTCAGATGAGAATAACTGGTATCTAAAGTTGTTCATTCAGAGCTGTGTGTTGTTTTTGTTCATTCCTAGCATTTTAATTGCACTTCTATTCACTCAGTTGAGTCTCTCTCTCTCTCTCTCTCTCTCTCTCACACACACACACACACACACACACACTCCCAGGCTCCACCATCTCCTCTGTCTCTTGATTCACTTACATAAGCAGAACACAGTCAATCGCTGTTGCTCTGTTTCAACACAGGCAGTTTATTAAAGAGTCTCTAATTGAGCCTCACCGGTCACCCATTAGGGGTTCAGTACAACATAACACATAACATTTTTAAAATTGATAGTTGAATAATTAACATATTTTACTTTGTTTTTAAGGCAGTAAGCATAAGGTTTGTTGCATTTTTGGCTGAACTCTGGTCTCCTGCCCTCAATGAACTGATCTGATGATGTCAATCTTCTCAGTTTAACATGATCTCAAACCTTCATCACTGATGACTCAAGAGCCGCAAGAACACACAGGACAAGAAACACTTTCTTTTCAAAACACCAGTCGTGCCAATGAGTAAATTACAGTATAAGACCCCCTTGAGTAAACAATCCAGTACAAATGATTATAAATTCATGCATGAACTCAGAGGGGATACAAAAACACAAGGCGTAAGACATCAGGAAGAGTTCAGGGAAAAAACAGGAAGATAAAATGATTTTAAAGTTGTACATGCAGTGTTGAATTGTACACAAAAGCTGTATCACACACACACGCACAGAAACACACACACACACTGCAGCTGTTTAAATATTGTGACATGTGATCTCAGCCGGACACAAAGGGGCTTTTTAGGCATGAACGGAGGTACAAAAGTCAGACAGAACACAACAAGTCCACCATCACACTGTCCTCTATCTTGGCAGAGAAGAGTTGACATTGTTCTCTCAGTTACTACATCACCATCAGACCTCCACCAATCACAAACCACCGTTCTCGATCCATCACACAAGATTAATCACATAGCCTCAGCGCTCCACACATGTCATGACATCAGCGCATCGGACACAGGAATTCTGGGAGAAACAGACACACCCTTCTTGTAAATCTCTCAGCTGTTTATTTTATATTGAAACTGGAATATTTTTGGATGAATGTTATCATCTACCAATGAAAATATAGTAAAATGTGATAGTTGCCTACAGCACTTTACAAGCAAGCGTTTTTATTAAAAATAACTTCTGACGTGTTTGTATGAGGTTATGCGAACGCAACAGGCTTTAATGAAGCAACTCATGCCCAAACATTCGTGTTGGCTCAGCCTTACGCTTCAACGGCAATTACTTCCAAATGGATTTGATTGTGTAAATGAAACACACATTTGAGCGGAACACACACTACAGTACGCCACACTAACACACAGATGATGTCATCATTTTAATATGCAGATCAACAAATATTAGCTAAGACGGCTGTCTTGAAATATCGCTCTTTTGTTAACAACACAAGTGTATTTGAACTCTGTTTGTTGTCTTAATCTCTAAAAGCACTTTTAATTCAATTTGTGCAAACAGCGTTCTAGTCTAAAGCGTTTGACTGAAAACACCTTAAAACACAATAAGTGTCTGTTTATGGTGGAACATACTATAGTTGTTCTTTTTATTGTATTTTAACTGTATGCGTATAAATGATGACACACGACTGGAAAGAAATTACCTTTTTAAACATCTGCTCATAAGAATTTCTCAGCCTTCAAAAATGAAACTAGATTTGTACATTTTCTAAATAAAAGAAATAAAAACAAATGTATTTATTGACAGGGTGGTCTGGATCATCAAAGCATACATCTTAAGTCTTTCTGATATTCCTGTCAGTAGATTTGTCTCAGAAACCTTCTTCAAAGTGAAGACTGTATAAAATCATAATTGCTAATAATGTGTAAAAAAGTAGGAAGATAAACATATTTATTTAATGTGTCTGATTTTCTTTCAACAGCTGTGGCTATACAGACCGATCCTACACCTGCAACTGAGTCACTGAACACAGAGCAAAACTGAGGGATGAGTCTTACATTTTTTCTATGGTAACCAAATAAAGTTAATGCTTCCTTTGAAAACATTTCTTTAATCTATATGTCTTTCTTCACGCAAGGACAGCCTTCTATTGAATCCTTTCAGCTTAAACTATGCGATGCTGCTGTTTTTTTATCGCCTTCAGCCCTTATGAGTGATTTCAGAGCTGTTCGTTTCATGAGGTGAATAAATGAATGGATCATGTCGTATGAATCATGTTTGGCCCTCACTGCTGTGCATGACATCAGCCAGACACGCTGTTCTCAAGTCCAAAAAAGTTTTATCCCTGCCCTTAACATTAAAAACAACGGAAATGTGTCTCGCTCCTCATTTACATGCCTCTGCTTGACACGCTGGGAAAATGTAGACGCAGAGGAACAGAGAGGATATGTCAGATCCTGACACAACGTTAACTAACTGGAACACACAGGCAACAATTATATGGTGTTTCCTTAACAATTCCATCTAGTTACAAAAACGTTAAAATATTATTTTGAAAGATCTAAGAAAGTTCCTTAGCTCAACTGGTAGAGCATTGTGTTAGCAGCCCAAAGGTTTTGGGTTTGATCCCAGGGAGTGCAAATACTAACAAAAAAATGTACACTTTGAATTAACTGTAAGTTGCTTTGGATAAAAGCGTCTGTCACATGATTAAATGTAAGTTCTAAGAGAGGAGATTTTTATTGCATCTACTGTATGTCAGTGATAACCCTTTTAATAGCTTGTGTTTGCACTCCACCAAGGAATGTTTCGCATACAGCTAATGGATGCAATGGACAAGTGTATACATGCATAAAAGCAGGACTGGTTCAATAATCATGAGAACACACACACACACACACACACACACACACGCAACATGATCGTACAGGGCTGCTGGAATTGCAGGGGAACAACTGCCACATAAACTGGATGCCTTAAACCTCTGCTTCTTCTTTTACACCCATTATTAACCCTGTTCCTTCTCTGTGGAGATACATCAAACATTTCAATATCTGCTACAGTATGATCAAACGGGTGATTGGTTGTGATTTATAAACTGTGATGTCATCATGACTTCCAAAAAACAGCCAAAGGTCATGCAACAAAACCATAAAGATTAGCATGCTAATATTAGAAAGGTGAACCGGTAAAAACAACAACTGAATCACGCAATATCATAGTCCAAAATTACCCAGCATGCACTGAGGGATGCCGCCATTAGACTCTATAATGTAAGACAGTTTCTAAGCTTTTGAAAAGAAAGATTATTCCCCCACTGTGCCAGAAACAGATGGTCTAATCCTGCTGTATTTAAAGCGTTTTTCCACTTCTGTTTGTGAGGTAAACTATAATGAAGAGTTTGTCTTTAAACATGAGAATAAAATCACTTTGGCTGTGCTGAAACAGAGCTGTTTAACACAGTTTAAAGGCATTTAGGATCTAAAAACCCCATGATCGTTGCTTTGTCCTGCCAGAGACGGAGGCTGACAGTTGTCTTTGGCTGAAAAAGTGACCCTTTTAAACTCTTGAATGGTGGAAGTCTCTGGCCCGGACACACCACAGCTATCCAATAGCTCTGTGCTGTACTGCCCGACAACAAGAACACTAGCCCAGCAAGAGAGTGTTTGTGTGGTATTAGGAGAGAGAGAGAGAGAGAGAGAAAGAGAGAAAGAGAGAGAGAGAGAGAGAGAGAGAGAGAGAGAGAGAAATGTCCTGTTAAAATCTGATGAAATTGTGCATCAATGAGGTATCATTCAACAAGGCTAACAGAGTTGATGAGGAACACTTATTAGCAGTTTAACAACCTCCAGCAACGGCTGTCAGTTTGAACATCTCTCACACAATCATGAGTACAAACTAACATTACTGAAATATATTACTGGGTTCTATAAAAACAGGAGTAAACAAACATTGCGGTTTCACACAGACGATCTGTTTTCACTCTGAATTATTTTGTGACGCTCATGACATGTCCCACCACAACTCAACAGCTCCAAACATCTCTGAACCCTTTTATGAAACGGTCCCTCCTCAAATCTGTTCCCTTATCCTCATAAACTGAGGTTTAAATAAGGGAGAATCAAAGCCTGACTAAGTCTGAATGTGAGCTTAAATCTGAGCCTGAGTTAAACCTCAAATCCTGATCCAGACTGAAACCTGAGCCTGTTCACATTTCATCACGTTTATAGTTTTATACCTGCCGTACACAGATGATGTTTCCCATCTGCTGCTAACGCATTATAAGACAGCAAAAGACGGCTTTGTTTTCTAGAAAGATCTTTCAATCTAGATTCACCTCTGCTGCATTTACACACATGCATGTCTGTACAAGCAAACTGCTTCAAATTTAGATAAGTGACCCAAGTCCAAATTGAGCCAGATATTCACAATCATTCACTGCAGACAATAAGAATCGTCTCTGAATTGGGTCCATGTGGGCTGTGTGGCTTTGCACTGGCATCTCGGGCCGGTCCACAGACAAAGGGTTCAGCCTCACAGAATGATGAATGCTACTGGATTGTGGAGGATACGGCCACAGACGGGGTTACAGAAGGGTAATTGGAGGGTTTTGAGTGCCTGGAGGCAGGAAAGAATCGCTCTGGTTAAAACTGTCCACGTCAGCAAAGTGTCCAAAAGAAGATTTTTACAGCAGAACATGCAGTCTGAACCCCTTAACTTGTGCTTTTCCTGATATAGTCATGGCTAAAAATCAGCTTTTATACAATTCAGCTTTAAAACAATGATACCTCTCTGCCTGCCATGATATACTTCAGCATCTCGTTGCGTCTCGATCTGCACAGCATCACTCAGTGGTCTTCAGGCAGGTGATGCCCACCTAACAATGTTATTTGATCATCACTGGCTACGCTTCTGAAGGCTAGCAGACAGGGTCATTTTTAACTGTCAGTGTTTCAGCTAGACATGCCTGTTCTGTGGCGCCAAGATGCTTGACTCTGTAGAGTTAAATGTATTTGGGGTTGTTGACATGAATCATGTGCCTTAATAGTCAAGGGCCTTAATAAACTAACAGTGACAAAAGCTCCATTATTTCTTACACATTAAAATTTCCAGCATGTGGCTTATGGGATTCTGAGTTTATGAGACCAGGACCAAGATAAATCTAAAGGCACCACAATGGATTCTCATATATCACTTTAATAGCAAATTGTGTGTCGCTAATGACAATAATAACATATGCAGATTTATGCCTGATGACCCATAAGGTGGCTGTGTAAACACCCACCCTCCCCCCGGGTCCGAAACACCCCCGCCGGGACCCTCCATATGCTCTCTGTCCCAAGAAACGCCTAAACACTGAACAACAATGACAGAGACTATGAGAGAACATTAATGGTCAATTATGCCTGAAATGTTTTCTTTGGTATAAAGCTTTGGCAGCGTATTCTGTCTTTGTGAGCATTTGCTTATACTGTACAGATCTCTGTTCCATAGATAACTGAGACATACTGTATATGTCTCAAATACACAATAAAAAAACACTTTAATGTGGGCAGAAGTTCCTCTGCAATGATCTTTTAGTTTATCACAAATAACCTGCGTTTACAATATCACTGTACTCTGCTAGTTTTCAATGATGCAGTTTGGATCTACGTTTCAGACTGTAATTCATTACACAACGTTTGTGTAAAACCTACAATAAAATACTTCACTTCCTCTTGACTCGCTTTTCAGCCCTAAAGCACAAAACAGCACCGATGATCAGACCCGATACACGGAAATAAATCACTTCAGTGACTCCCATAGCAGACATCTGTCTTAAGCCAACAGGAAACGTTCTCAGGACAGTTCTCTTACAGTTGTCGAAACGTTCTTGCAGTGAAGATAGCAAAACGCTTAACGTTATGCATCATGCTTAAAGGGATTATTATTAAATTGTTAGTGGTACGTTTTATAAACGTTACAGAATTAGGAAACATTTTATCCACCCTATAGCAAGCAATAGCGTTAATGCAACGTTTACAAACGTTTTGAAGGCTCATAAAAATATGTAACACTTAAAATAACCTTTCCAGCGTGTTTGTTATGTAATGCAAACGTCAGGGCGAGGATCCTACATTCCTGCTGGCTGTATGTTTAAACTCCTGTCATGCATCTGTGGGGGTTTTGCATGCAAACTCATGCATTGCGACAGAACTGCGCAACTAAGCGCTTTTTCTCCCAACAATACGAGCAATGAAACGTCTTCGCTGTTTGTAGAGGTGGGCTGATCTAGTGAAAGACATCATTTATATTCATCAGTCTCTCATCACATGAACTCTCCCACTCCAACCTCATACAATATCCCACT